>JALLAZ010000174.1:0-20162 GCA_036939755.1 Stephanodiscus triporus
GTGGAGAAATTCGCACAGATTCCATCACCTCAAAATTGGCGATACTAACGATGGAGTTTCCGGCGTTGCGAATACTGTGGTCAAGGTGAGTAGCAAAGGCCCTCTAGGTTCACCTCAAAACTGGCGGTACTAACGTTAAAAATACTTTGATCAAGGTCGCCGCACGAAACGCTTAAGATCTTTAAGACACTGAAAAGAAATCATCAGGAAGTTGATGTTGAAAAAGCTGTAGAAATTGGGAACAACGAATCGCTGGACGAACTCCTTTTGGGAGGAGAAGATGGATACTATAACGAAGGCGATGATATCCATGGAGCAAATGATGCTGCAAAACAAATGCTGCTGAGGCTTCCTGGAGTTAATGCGAACAATGCAAGGAGAATTATGAGCGAATGTGACTCCATTGCAAGTTTAGCCCAGTTTTCAAGGGATGAATTAAAGCGCATTGCAGGCCCTGTAGCGGGACAAAAGCTTTATTCATTTTTTCGTGATCGTTTAGACGTGTGAAAATAAATTAAGCTTTTACGCTATGTACCGTTATCTGGAATCAAATTCCTCACATTGCGCAAGGAGCCGGTGCATATTCGCCCACGTCTAAATGCTCGCCAGGAAAAGGGATGATTCACCGGGTCATTTTCCAATGCCTTACTATGACACCGGCTTAACATACTATTCAACGTTTCACGTTTTTGCGTGTCGTCAAGGTTCATCGCACTCAGTACCAGTTGCTGGTAAGCCTCCATTTCCTTAAAAATTAAACAGCACAAGAAGATTGCGTTGGAAGCGTCTATGTCAGACCTGTACGGAACAAGGTAGTTCTCGCTGCCGTGGGTATCCTTGAATCCCAAGTGCTTGCTAAAATCACCTGTTCCATTGAGGATGTGATCCAAATGGATGACATCTGCCCACATTTCCTCCGTTCGAATCACGGCAACTGCATGACCTGACCACTCGTCAACGGTGTAACCTTTGTAGTATTGGTAGTTTAGTCGGAAGTGAAACCCTCCCTGAGCACCATGACCGCTTAAAGCATCCACACCCATGTTTGCGCACGCCTTACCATTGCCCTTCAAAAACAGTTCTAAAAGCTTTGACAAATTTGAAGGGCCATTTCTCAGGGTGTCAGCCATCGCGTCGAGGCCACCATCAAAGCATTGTGTATAAAATGGTTGAAACTGTGGAAATTGTGTAGCATTGTGAAAAGTATTAATGTGATAGTTGTACGATGAAATGATCCTATCAATAGGATCTCGGATGGTGAAGAGAAAAACATTTGTGTTATTCAGCAACCACGTTCTCTCTTCGTGAGAAAGACCAACGCCTCTCATGTGAAAGAACCCCGCGATATGCCTCACAAGTTGAGATTCATTCTGTGAATGTTTGTAACATGGTATTTTATCGCCGTGGTAACCGAGGCCCGCGTCTCGTCGACGACGACCACGATTCTGCTTGGTCACCATGCATTTAACTGCACCGACAGTTCGGTTTAATTGAAGTGATTTGACCAAGGTGGTTCCACCAGTCTTTCCGACGTGGATGAAATAAATCAGAGGGTTTAGCGGCATTGAACGTACGACGATCGAAGCATTTTTGTCGCTAATTGCCTCCTCCACCGTCGCTGTTGATCGATATAATAGAAACGCAACCTGTGCGAGAGGAAACAACGAATATGTCCATATTATCGTTACTGGGAAAATATAATATCGTCGACCGCCAAGACGTTTGACCATGTTATTCGGGATGGTATGGTATGTTGTTGTGTCTATGGTGTAGAGTATAGGTTATCGTACCAGTTGATCTCCGACAAGCAAAAAAACAGGCAAAAAAACACTGCCCAATCGACGATTGTGTGGCCAAAATCGTAATGGTAACTAACACCTTTTTCGTTTCGCTTGACATAGAAAAAATGACAGCTTACCAGTCATGGAACTTATGTTAGTCCCATTCAATCAAATTTTTGTCCCACGTAAGAAAGGCTTACAAATTCAAGGAGGTTCGTAAGGGATATTTGTTAAGTAAAAGGTAAGAGTCTTTTTTATTTTGGCACCAAAAAGGGGTCTAAACAGGATCATAGACAGGGACAATAGAAAAAGATGCGCAAAGAAGCCCTAACGCGGAGTCGAACCACGGACCTCTTCATTACTAATGAAGTGCTCTAACCAACTGAGCTATTAGGGCACAGTGAGCTACGGACTTCGTTTCAAATTTCGGACAAAAAAATTATTATCAATCTATTAGTTAGGAGAAGTTGAAGGCTGTTGGGAATTACACAGCAGTTTCCAATGCAGATGATCACCCAAAGAAGGTGGAAGGCATTGATCACACTCACAGAAGGGAGAGGATTCTATGTTGAATGACGGCAAGGGTATTGCACATGGCTCGCCGAGGTTCGAGGTGGTGTTGTACTGTCTGGTACTACTGGGACTGCGAATGTCAATTGTTCCATTTTCCTTCACACTCAATCTCAATGTCAATATCGATGAAGTTTGGTGTTGCTGTCTGCTTTAAGCGTATTCATGCAAGATCCTTCCTGTTGCCTGAAATCTCTGACCTGATGAGCCAGGAGGTATTCTTGATCTTGAAGAGTGGTGTGTTCAAGAAGGAGTAAGTCGCTCACTTCAGTGCAGATACGATTCCATAGCAAAATAAACCTGCTTTAGCTTTAGAGAAGGAACCAAAACTGAAACTGGCAAAACTGAAGTGATAATTTCTTTATGACGATACCTTAGTGGGCAGGAGATTAAGCTCCTTGAGCTGGCAAATTTCAAAAACTTGCTATCATATGTTGCATGTATCCCGAGTGTTCACCTTAGCTTATGGGCTATGGGGGATTATCAAAGTCTACCTGCAATTATTGTTAGTGGCACTAGATGTGTTGCAGGTGTCGGGCAGAACGAAATAAATGAATTACGTTTCGTGGGCCAATCGACTTGGTCAATATGTGGTTAAATTCGTCGCATTGATCGGGTAGGGCACATTCTCCCTAAAGCTTGGGAGACATCCCTAAATCCCTCGCGTATTTATACCCCACCCCCTTGTCGTTCAGCATCCTCTCGACGTCCTGGTACGTCGGCCGATCCCTCATGCTCCCGACACGTGCGAACCTGTCGCCGTCGTCGTTCTCGGCGAACACGATCCAATCCGAATCGAACCTCTTGATCAATCGGACGTTCCCCCCCTTGCATACGTACCCCTCGAGCGTGTAGGTCGGACGATATCCCAGCGTTTCGAGTCGACGCAATACCGATCCCTTCCCGCCGAGGAAGGATGCGAAGGCGCCGAGGACGCCGCCGGACTTGGAGGCCGAGTCGAGGGCGTCGTCGACGTTCCTCCACTGCGGATTGAGGAGCGCGATCAGCGGCGGCGACGACGACGACGACGCCGGCGTCTTCGTCGAGAGGTTCTCGATGACGTCCGCAACCTCCTGCGTGGGCTGTACGAATACGCACGCGTCGCCCTCGGACAGCGCGGGCAACGACGTCGATCCTCCGAAGAGGCCGCCGAATCCGCCGGCGCCGGCGCCGTCGGCCCTCGCGGCCACGCCGTCGTCTCCGCCGCTTCGACTCTGGGTGTATAGGAGGCCCACCCCGTCGACCCCGGATTCGTCGATCGATCGATCCTCGACGATCCTCGGCGGCACGCCCGTGGTCGCGGCGCTCGACGACAGGCGGATCAGGATGTCCCTCGCGGTCGGCGACGCGGCCCTGTACAGCTGCATGATCCCGCCCTGCCACGACTCGTCGGCCGGGACCAGCCTCACCTCGCGGGACGCGGCGGACCTGTCGTCCGTATCCGCCTCCGCCTCGTAGAGGGACCCGAGCCGCTGACTCGCCGCGTCGCGCGGGAGCAGTACGCGCACGATCTGACGCGTCGCGCCCGTCGCGTCGTACGCGTCCGACATGCACGAGGAGACCTGCTGGATCATCTCGCCGTAGGATAGGGGTATCCGGAGCGAATCGTTGATCCCGGCGGCCGTCGCGCCGCCGACGATACGTTCGGCGGAGAGGGGGGACGGCGCGACCGGCCCCACGAAGCGTTTGAATTTTTGGACGCGCGAGGCCGGCGTCGCGACCGATGGCGAGAATGGGAAGGCTGCCGCGGACGAGCAGCACAGGATAGCTGCTGCCGTGATTTTCATCGTACGAAGTAGTAGAGTGAAAAGAGGAGGCGGAGGATGAGAGGATCGCATAATCACATCTGATAGCGAGGCCAGATCCAAAAGAATTTTTACACTGTATCGGAACGCAAGCACTTTTTTTTCCCCCTCTCTCTAGAGTGTACTCCTATTATTTATTTTTTAGTCGGAGACTGACTCGACAGACGATGACGTTGTGCTGACGTCTGTTGCTTTTTTTCTCTCTCTCTTTTGGAGTCCCGGGTCGGTCGGGGGAAAGATCTGTGTGAGGACTCCACGTGGACTGCATCAATCACCCCTCGGACGCCAAGACAACGCCATGCTCCGTCGCTCGACGACAACCTTCCTCGTACAAACTCTCTCCACGCCATCGACGAAAGCAACGCCATCATCCACGATGAGGTTCTTCTCCCCCCTCGCCATCCTGTCCTTCACCCCGGCGACGGCGTCGGCATGGTCCATCGTCGCGCCCAGGTCCCTGTACCGTCATTCGACGACGCGCATCGTGCCCGCGACCGTCCTCAACGGCTACTCGACCGCGATCGTCGGCGAGAAGTCCACCGAATCCTTCCGCCTATCCTTCACCGGCGAGGGCGACTCGACGATATCCCCCTGGCACGACATCCCCCTCAGGTCCGCCACCGAGGGCACCTACAACGCCGTCATCGAGATTCCCAAGATGACCAAGGCGAAGATGGAGGTCGCGACGAAGGAACCCAACAACCCCATCGCACAGGACATCAAGAAGGGCAAGCTGAGGGATTACCACGGTCCCATCTTCTGGAATTACGGATGCCTCCCCCAGACCTGGGAGGATCCCAACGAGGAGCACCCGGAGTTGAAGTGCTTCGGGGACAACGATCCGATCGACGTCGTGGAGATCGGCTCGAAAGCGCTGCCCATGGGAACCGTCGTCGAGGTCAAGCCGCTGGGCGTGCTCGCCATGATCGACGATGGAGAGTTGGACTGGAAGGTGAGCTACATTCTATGCTATGGGGTTACTTCGACCGGGTTATTTACGGTAAGCTTGAGTTTTTTTTTACGTCGTGCAATACGACCCCCCCCCCCTCTTCGTTCGGATACATTATAGGTCATTGTCATTGCAACCGACGACGAACTCGCTAAGGAATACAACGACATCGACGATGTCCCCGCCGCCGTCAAGGACGGCATTCGGGAATGGTTCAGGTGGTACAAAACGCCCGACGATAAGCCGTTGAACGGATTCGGGTTCGATGAGAAGTGGTTGGATGCGAAGGAGGCCGGAGCGGTCATCGAGGAGACCCACGAGGCCTGGAAGAAGTTGAGGAGTGGGAAGGCCGAGGCTGGAAAGCTTTGGACTGGAAAGGAGTAACTGCTTTCCCGAATCAATCGCCGTCCGTCCTAAAGGAGGTCAGACGGTTTCTACGACGGCACAATTAGGTGTCCGTCTTCTGTTGAAGGGCAATTTAGGCAGATTTGCAGTAGTCGATCGATGCGCTAGGCGTAATTCCTTTACTAAGTTCCACCCGACATTCGTACGATCACCGTCCCTTCACCTGCTTGAACGACATTCGATGAACGCCCTCGATCGCGCCTAGTCTGTGTATGGCCTCGACGTGATCCCTCGTGCCAAATCCAAAATGCCGATCGAATCCGTAGAGCGGATGCTCCCGATGCAGATCTTCCATGATCTCGTCTCGTTCCACCCTGGCCAAAATGGACGCCAACGCGACCGTATAGACTCGAGCATCGCCGTCGACGTACGGTCGGACCGAAAATATCTTCGGCGCCGATTCGGATCCCCCGTGCGCTCTTTCGGCGGCGTACAACTTGGGAGACTCCCTCCCGTCGACGATGGCGTACGTCTCGTCGAACGGCAGTTCGTGACCGTCCACGAGCGACTCGATCGACTCGGCGAAGGCGTGCATGGTGACGCGGGCGAGGTTCCCCTCGTCGATCTCCCTCGGCGAGCGCCGCGCAATCGACACGGCGAATACGTTCGGATGGGAGCGAACGACGTCGTATATTTCTCGCCGCCGTCCGGGCGTCAGCGCCTTGCAATCGTCGACGCCGGCCAACGCCCGCATCGCCGACTCGGACACCGGGGATCCCGACGACGGGAACGTCGACGTCGTCGTCGGCAGGAAGGTCGAGAACGGCCTCAGCAGGCAACAGCTCGCGACGACCACGGGTCCTGCGATGCATCCCGCGCCGCCCGTGTCGTCGCTCCCGACGACGTACGAATAACCGCGCGCGCGGAGACCGGTCTCGACCTCGAGCAGGGCCTCGAGGCTCCGTCGTCCCCTCCTTCGCCCGGACGCGTTGGCGGGCGTCGCTCGTCCTTGATCCGGCCGGATTTCCCCTCGTCCGCTCGAACGCGATGTAATTATTTGATGGCGATGCCGCCGGGGCGATGGGATTGCCGCCGACCGGTTGTGGTCGCGCACGGTCGTGGTTAGGGGCAGAATGATGAAGAGAAGGACAAGCGTCGCCATCGTCGTATTGGGTGGTTTGATCTGGCCGTTTTAGCTCTCCCATGATTGTGGTGAAGGGCAGTACGATAGAAGATACGATACACCTTTCTCTCAAGAGAGTATGGTACCTCTCTAGTGTATCGTAGTAGAACTTTTGCACATGGCATTGTCACAGCTACTATGTCACTGACTTTATCGAATGTTTCACGGGCGGCGCGAACCCCGAGATTCTCAAATCAGATGAAGACGATCCAAGCCACCGCAAGAATACAGTCCTTTGTTAAAAGGGATGAGTTACTTTTTGACGCCAAGAGCAAAGATAGTGCTCGAAACATGACCGAGTTTATTTATTTCATACTCTCTTTTGCTCGGCCCAAAAGAAGAGGATAAATGTATTGTTCTCCTAGGTGTTTGTGTCCACTTTCCTTCTTACAACATATATACTCAACGCCAGGCTCCTGCGATCATGCATTCGAACCCTACTTATTCTTTGATAGATCCAGAAATAGAGAGCTTTCTCATACTCTCATAAGCTGCATAGAGCATCTGACTGTCGCTGAGGCGTCGATTCATAGCACGCAACATCGAGCTTTTCCTTGATTGCATCTTACGCCCCCTCGAAGCAAACAATTGTTGAGCTTTATCGACCTCCTCTCCTCGCAAAGAGTCGAATAGCCCACGGATCTCATCCGCTCCAGCCGAATCTGGAATATATTCAGCGTCATAAGCGATGCGCATCAGCTTCAAACCAAGGATGCCCAGGGCGTCATGATGGTGGCTTTTATTTTCGGCATCAACAGGGAAGGTGTCATGAACGTACAATATGTAAAAAGGCAAGAACATGAACCAGCCACACTCGCCAACAATGTTACGAAGAATGTTGGCCATTTCTTTCGCGGTCTTCCCGGCCTCAACCATTCGGGAGCAATATGTATCGAGTAATGAATTGATGTAGACCTCGATACTTTGCTTTGCCTCCCACTGCCCCTTCATACTATGGGCAATCATACAGCCGATAGGGAAGGTCAGTGCCAAACCAATGTCACGCCCAATGGGTCCACTGTGCGAAATATGGGAAACAATTGCATTTTCAGTTTTATTCTATTGTTAACAAATGAACTCACAGCAAGACGAAAGTACTCACGCGATTGCCATTTCCCAATCGCATACCACCACACTACCATTTGGGCCAAAGTCTTCCAACTCTTCGATAGATGGCTTGGGTTCCACCAATATGTTGAAGACATGGGAGTCACCGTGAATAAGACAGTCTCGCTGATGATAATTAGCCAAAGATGCATCAATTATTTTCATCATGACATCTTCGCCAAGACTGGCACAATATGCCGCCGTCCTATCACCGGGATCTTTGGTTTGACTTGCTGCTCTTGCAAAAATTTTCATGTGCTCGTACAAACTTTCCACACATGGCTTGACAAGCTCATTGAAGTCCGGGTCAAAGTCTTTGATAATGTTCAGTGTAGCAAATGTGTCGGCAATCTTTGGCGCAATCCTTGGATCCACTACGCCGTCGATGAATTGATTGCAAAACTGCTCATCACTGTTAGACCACTCGGACAGGAATAGCTTCATATTCTCTCCTTCGTGCTTCACGTCCCAGCAAGCGAGAGGAGACACAACACAACCTTCAGTTTTGCTCGACACTTCCTTCATGATTTGATACTCATTTTCTACACGCTTCAAGTCATAGTGGGAAGTTCTGTCCGGGTTCCACAGAGCGTACTCAAAGCAAAGTTTAGCAAACACGCACAGCTCTGGGTGCTTGTCTACATAAACCTTGTAGGAGAAGTTGGTGGCGCCTCCACATAGAACTGTGGCATCCAGTTTGCTTCCATCTCCAGAATCCGTAATAGCGCGGTTGATTTTTTGCAAGATCTCGTGGGAAGAAGATACACATCTACTCGTTATGGTTTCGATGAGCACCATCTTTTTCATAAGCTTGACTTCTTCAAGGCCATCGCCAGAATGATTATTATTGACGCCATCTTCGTGTTCCATGGTGGTGCTGAAATAATGTGTTCAACAATTGATTGAGAGCATTGTGCCGGGCTAAATAAGAAGCGTTGTGCCTTTTAGGCAGATCGAAATTATTATTCATCGTGGGGCGGTGCTGTGGTTTTCTCACACCATTGATCAGAAGAAAAGGCCAATCGTAAAAAAATGACTGCTCCAGCGGAAACCGCTACCATAGCGCGAACGACAGCAGTATCTAGTTGAGGGATGTTGCCTGATGCCTCTCTCTCGTCGCGTTCGAGTGTACATGGCGCCGGCGAGGGAGAGGGAAGAGGAGGACGGGGAGGGGGGGGGGAGGGGGAGAGGTGTACTTCGTCCACTCGCATTACGCCCCCATCCACGCCGGAGAATTCGGAGTGGATGCTGACGTCCACGTTGTACGAGGGGCAGGAGTACACAAGCTCGTTCCAGGAGGGGGAACGTCGTCGCGGCTCAATTCCATACGGAGTATAGATCGGACGGGTCGGATTGGACTTTTTGAGGGGTTTCCTCGGAGGCGAGGGAACCGGGTCGACTATTTATCATAATATCGCCATGCGCTTGCCGCGGCATTTCGCATTTCGTCTCGTCGCCCTGCCCTTCTCCGCTCCCTCTCTTTATGTCCGGGCTTCGGAATCCCCCCCCCCCCCCCACCCCCACGGCGATGCGATAAATAATATTTCGACTCACCTTCTTTTTAACCGACCCTCCTCTCCGTATGCGTCGTCGTTGTTGCGAGGAAAGGAGCAGGTTGTCTGCTGGTGGTGAAGTAGTGAGCTAAAAGTATCTTGGTTCCCGACCGCCAAAAAAGCCTATCGTACCTACCTGGAGAACCTTCCTTTCTGGATGGAAGAAGAGATCCAAAATTTTAATGAGCGTATCGTAACTCATACCATGAGTGGCAAATGCGACACCGATGATGTCGAGACGACGATCCGCATCGCTCCTCCTTCGGCGTCCGAGAAAAACGACCGCCGGGCGGTCCGCCATCGAACGAGACGGCGGCGGCCTCGGAAATTGAGGATCGACGACCGAGCCGGCGATAATATAATGATGAGGGGGGGATCGGCCGATGACGACGATTACGCGAAACGGATCGCATTCGAACCGGACGTCGGAGCCTTCGTTTCGGGATGCGTCGGTACGATCCCGACCCGGAAGCGATCCCTCCCCATGCTGTCGTTCCTGTCGTCGACCCAACTGGCCGCCGCAGAAAAGAAGCGCAAGAGGGAGGACGCGGAAATTCGGAATTCCATCGCGGAGGAAGGAGCGAGGAAGGCGCTGTTGCTCAACCCGATCGAACCGACGACGGCCGGAGGGCAAACGAGCGAATCGCCGCGATCGGAGGAAGGGCCGCGCGCGGCGGCGACTTCCAATACGGTCGTGAGAGAAGGAACATCGAATATTCTGATGCCACCGTCACTGAAAGAATTTCTGTGCGTGATTGGAAAATAGTTTCTCTCGTTGGAGGGAGGATGAATAATAAGGCGAAGTAGGACATATCATAGGCATGTTATTTTGTATGTACCTTTAGCTAAGAAACGCACTCCGGCAACGGCGGCGAGGTCGGAATCGGAGAGTCAAAGTTCAGCAGCGCAGCTTCTTTCACCGGGGATTGTTTCGGGAACGAGACTTTCGTAAAAGTCCTCGAGGAGGGCCTTTCTACCAAGTCGGGCGTGTCCCTCTTCATTCTTAGACTCGAAGGCAATTCGTGATCTAAGCCGGACCGCATCGGACTTGATTTGCTTCCATTAATGTGTTGAGTAGGCGATCCAAGCTGCGCCATCTCCAGGTCAAGTCCATCTTTTCCATGAGAAGGCGGTTCCGGTCGATCGTGGTATGATTCGGACGGTGACGTCGATCCATTGCCGCCGCCCATACTCAACGGAATGGCATTCATAGTCAAGAATAGGTCTGCATGGGGAAACCCCCCACCTTTACCAGCAAGTTTCAGCTTTTCCCAATCCAAGACGTATATGTCATCCGAATCGCCCTTCGTCGGATGGAAGAACCCTCGAAAACGTAAGCGTTTGTCAATCACTATGTTCGCTTGATGCAACATCACCAACAAACCAAACAACGTCCCCGACAGGAAAAGCAAGGAGATTGTCCAGTCAACGGCATCACCGCGACCTTCAGGGTGCAGGTGTGGTGGCGGCACAGTTTCTAACGATCGTGTCATACCCAAGTAAGGCGCGGTGAGGTTCAGGCGAAAGAACACATCCCCGTCCACGTATATGTATGCAAGTATCAGGTCCTGCCTTTCAACGACTTGATCACTTTCTCCGTTACTGCCATCCTCTATCTGATTATTCCGATCTGCGTGCACCGCATCGTGGCGCAACTCTTCCTGTATCCGAATGCCATACTTAGGATCGCTGAAACAGCTCGACAATATCGAAGTCATTGATACACCATCTCCACTCAGGAGAGCTTCTGCCGACGCCTTTGACCTAGCCGCAACGCTTGCCTCCTTTGCTTTCTGTGCCGCCTTAGCCGCTTCGCTGGTTGCAGCGGCAGTGTCCGCCTGAAACATACGGAACAGGGAAGCGAACAACTTTCTCTTGAACAGAGCACTTTATCGAACAATCGACAGGCGACCGCAACATTCAATATTAAGCACTTACTGCAGAGGTGGTATTGGATGCTACAACAGCGACTGAGAGAAATTACATGTTCAATATGTGAGCATTTGTGAAATACAAACAAATTTTTTTGAAGTACACTTTTTCACTCACCTGCATTATCTGCAGCCTTGGCTGTTACACGTGTCAAATATGCGAGTCTTGGTGATTGATGACATTCTTATGGAAAGTTTTGAAGTACATACAAAAAAAAATCATTCCTGGCTCACCTGCTTCTATCGCCGCATCGGCTGGATCTTCTTCAACTGGTTCCCCAAACGGTTTCCCGGCTTCGGCTTGATTACCTTCTGCATCATCTGTTTCTGTAGAGTTCATCATCGAATCCCCACTATTACCAGATAGGCCAGCGATGTCATCATCATCGTCATCAATTGCTCCGAGAGTAGTCTCTGGCGTAATCTCATCTGTGGAAATATTGGGCATCTCGTCCAACCGCCTTCGATTGTAAAGAGATGACCATAGGTTACGATGTTGATGAAAACCTGTTGTATTGGACTCGTCATCTCTGTCGTCCAACCAGGCATCATCTATTTCTTCTATTGCTGTGTCGTTTGCAACATTGTTGTCACCGTCACCGGTATTGAGCATCGTGTGGTTGCTGTCTGATATTTCACCATACGGAGCTCCAACATAATCATATTTTCTCTCACCGTCGTTGGTTGAATTATCCCCCCCCCCGGCCGTTTCGTTTGTATTTTTCATATTGATCCCTGTCATCGATGGTGCCATTGATATCGATGGTGTTGGTGGCGAGATATACATAGAATAGTCACCTGAACAATTTGACAAAAATGTCGAAGTGAGCGTTGACAGAAATAAACACGATCGGGATAACCTTCCTTGTCACCGTACCTGTTTTTATAGCGTTCGCACAGTTGAAAAATTTCTCATAAAACAACGCAGCGCGAGACGCCTCTAATGCGCTCTTAACCATTTCCACGTTTGGATTCATTTGTTTTCTCTGGGTTCTAGAATTGGCCACATCGCCCCCAGTTCCACTCTCTCTTTGATCACCCCCGTGCCCCTCATCAACAGTACCATCTGGGTCCGAGACATAAAACTGCACTCTGCCTCTAGGGGGCACCAATAATGGGTCAATCTCAACGTACAAATCTGCCAAATCACGAAACATATCCCAAACAAAATCATCTGCACCAGAACTTCTCAAAATCAAATGGCGAGAGGGTATCGATACAACTTCGAAGGGTTGATATCTCGGCCGTTTGTAGTTATAGTCCACTGCGCGTTGGATAATCTTTTCGAGAACAACGCCGGTTATAGGAGCCATGTAATACGCATCGGTCCATTCGTTGGAGATTTGAGTGGTATAGTACACCCTGCCTTCATTTGACCACGTCACGTATTTTCCAATGTTGCTAAAATCTGCCTCGGCCATTAGCTCTGTATCCATATGTACAACAGGTATCGACTCGAAAGATTTGGTGACGCCGGTACGTTCGGGTCCATATTCTAAAGTCAGCTCAAAATATTTGCGATGCTCGTGATCATCGCGCGGTGAAGAAGAAGATGAAGGATCTGTCGAAACACGAGGGCTGTGTGACGCAGATGCAACACGGGGGCGATAGCGAAATGCCAAAGCCGATTTTTGTATTAGAACTGGTCCTGATGGGATGTTTGCTGCAGCGGTAGAGGAGGCGGCAGGCGTGCTCTCTCCCGCCTTTGATTCCGAAATGCTTGTGCTGGAGGCTGCTGTACTCTCGTCCAACACACTCCGAGACTTCCTATTACCATTTCCCCCATCATTGCCCCCCCCACCGAGGCTGGAAGCCACATTTGTCAAATGCGCCATTCTAGTCACGACGTAGACCTCCACAACATCGCTCGCATCCAAATGCGATATCAGAGAAGATAACTGAGACGACCTTGATAAAATTGTTGCAGTTGCGCCGCCTTCTGGAGTGTTCGTTTCGGCATCCTCGTTGACACTACGACTGTCGCGCGAGGGTTCTTCATTTGACGAAACCGAATCGTCCGTTTCCTTGCCAAACGTTCGCTTAACATTCGACTTATGCATGCTTTCAAAACCCGATACTATAGCATGGGCCAAGGCAATACCCAGAACCAGGAGAAATGCCAGCACCGTGGCTCGAGAGGAAGGATGGGAGTGAGAACTGCCATTTCTGTCGGGGTCTCTTAATTCATGAATATCGGAGGATGAACTGCAATCACGATGATGTGCAGGCGTTCGATGTATTCGGCTGTAATCATTTGAGCGAGGAGTGCGGCGTGACGTCTGCTTTTGTGGCGGCCGCTCAGACGACTCTTGCTGCTGGCGCTGTGGTTGTGCCTGAAGTGAATCAGCCGACAATGTTTCCTCTACTGAATCCATTTCAATTGATCAGCATCAACGTCTGCTGCGAACGGAGACCTCAACACAAACTACTGTCATTAGCAAATGCGGAACAAGCCATGATTACGAGCTGATGATTAATAAATGTTGTTGTGTTGGTCGTTGGTTCGTGGGAGTGTTGCGTGTTCTGAGGAAAGGGGCGATAATTAAAGAGGAGTAAATAATATGTCGCCAACAAAAAGCGATCATGAGCGAAATTCAACTTTTCCCTAAATAATCTAAATTAGCATTTGATGGGATATGAGCCAGTTTTGAGCCAACCGCACAATGCGCTCTCCAAAGACAAAGCACACATCCATCCGATCCCCGACTCGAGCCGGCGACCTCAAGCTTGTTGCACATGATCGAGTAAACAATAAGTTACCACAGTCTCCGAATCATTCATCCAACTGTTTTGTGATTGCAGATCTAAACGATGGCCGATATAGAAGACGATACGGGCGTCGAAGGCGCCACCGCGGGAATGTCAGAAGTTCGACTCGACGAGGACGGCCAACCGATGTCCAAAAGCGCCCTCAAGAAGCTGCTCAAGAAGGAGGCGGCGGACAAGAAAAAGGCGGAGAAGGCGGCCACGAGGGTAAGCTTTGGGGTTGATTTGTTTTCTCGGGAATTTCTTCGTGAGCGATGACAACCTAGCCCGATGACCAGAATATGTTTTTCATCTGTCGCCATGTTGTCATGTTGTCATTTGCAATGGTCACTGTCTCGATAGGCAGCCGAAGACCCGGACAAGGCCAAGAAAGCCTCGGCGGCCGGAGTTGACGATGACGAGCTCGATCCGTCGCAGTACAAAGCCAACCGCGAGCTGCAAGTGAAGCAGATCGAGGCCTCCGGCGGCAATCCCTACCCGCACAAGTTCCACGTCAGCCACCGCATCCCCGACTTCGTGTCCGAGTTCGACCCAATCACGGAACCCGGCGTCAAGGTCGAGGGACCCGACAAGATCGTGTCGGTCGCCGGTCGCGTCCACTCGATTCGCGGACAGGGCAAGCTCCTGTTCTACGACGTGCGTGGGGACGGCGCGAAGGTCCAGCTGATGGCGTCCCTCAAGGACTATGCCGGGGGAGGCGACGCGTTCGACGAGCTCACGCGCACGGTCAAGCGGGGGGACATCATCGGCGCCAGGGGACACGTCGGCAAGTCCAAGACGGGCGAGTTGTCGCTCTTCCCCTTCGAGATGCAGCTCCTAAGCCCATGCCTGCACATGCTACCCAAGGCCACGGCGGGGGGTCACGGGTCGGCCTTGACCAACATGGAGACACGCTACCGGCAGCGGTACCTCGACCTCATCGTCAACTCGGACAACCGCATCATCTTCGAGCGACGTTCCAAGATCATCAACTACGTACGCAGGTACTTCAACGATCGTCACTTCCTCGAGGTGGAGACGCCCATGATGAACATGATCCCGGGGGGTGCCGTCGCCCGTCCGTTCGTCACGTTCCACAACGACCTCTCACTCGAGATGTTCATGCGCATCGCCCCCGAGCTCTACCTTAAGATGCTCGTCATCGGCGGCCTCGATCGCGTGTATGAGATCGGGAGGCAGTTCCGAAACGAGGGCATCGACCTGACGCACAATCCAGAGTTCACCACGTGCGAGTCCTACGAGGCGTACGCTGACTACGAGGACCTGATGGACATGACGGAGGAGATGCTGAGCGGGATGGTCAAGGAGATAACGGGGAGTTACAAGATCAAATACCAGCCCAAGCCGAACACCGAGGAGGTGGAGATCGACTTCACGCCGCCGTTCAAGCGCATCTCCATGATCGAGGGGATCGAGGAGAAGATCGGCGAGAAGCTACCGTCGTTCGACGATCCCAAGATCGAGGTGAAGCTCGAGCTCATATTGGAGAAGTTCAATCTGGAGTGCTCGCCGCCCCTCACGACGGCGCGGATGCTTGATACACTCGTGGGAGAGTTCTTGGAGGACAACATTGTGCACCCCACGTTCATCACGGAGCATCCGCAAATCATGAGTCCCTTGGCCAAGAACCACCGGGAGAAAGAGGGATTGACGGAGAGGTTCGAACTTTTCGTTTGCGGAAGAGAGGTGAGTTGGTTATTTACGCATGCTCTATCGTTCTTGCGGGATTCATTTTTTTGTGTGTGGGGGGGGCTACACGGAAAGATGAGACTTTAGATGCTAAAATCAGTCCGAGAACACTGAGTGTTCTGTGGCGATGCTCTTCTTTGACATGCGAAGTTTATAATGGACGCATTCCGTTTTGTGGGGTTCATGGATATGACGAGACTATAGATGCTGGCACCAGTCTGAGAACACTGAGTGTTCCATGGCGATGCTCTTCTTGACATTCAAAATATTTTCCGATCCATACTTTGTAAATGACTTTTCACTGTTGGTGGAAGGGTATGGCGTGGATGCTGTCATCGTTGTATGAACACATCACTTGTATCCAAGTGTTCTCTGGCGGTGCAAATCTCGTCTCCTCATGCAGAATATTGCACCAGCATCTTTGAAATCGAGTATGTATTTCTACTTCTTGCGTGACTTATCCCATCAACACCTGCTCATTCTATCACAGCTTGCAAATGCCTACACCGAGTTGAATAACCCAGTCGTTCAGTACCAACGGTTTCTTGAGCAAGCGATGCAAGGCAAAGAGGGCGATGACGAGGCAATGATCATGGACGATTCGTTCATTACCGCATTAGAGCACGGTCTTCCACCCACGGGCGGTTGGGGTCTTGGCATCGATCGGCTGACCATGTTTTTGACAAATAAGAACAATATCAAGGAGGTATTACTGTTCCCGGCAATGAAGCCAACTGATGAGCAACTCGCGTTGGTCAGTGCACACAAAAAAGAAAACTTGTGCACTAAGGGTGATTAATAGTGAAAGATGCTCGCTGCGTACTTACGACTTTTGTGATAAATAAGTTTGAATAGTTTTTGTTACTTGTGCATAAGCTACCTTTAGAATCCATAGCGGCAATTCATAATCGCACACAGAGATTGATTGCAAAGATGATGGCCCATATCATCATCAGTACCATTATGCCGCCATCACCTTAGCTGATCATAAGAAATAAATGCTGCGTTTCCCACCTTATTCTGCTGCTATTTTGCCTCTCTTGCCTAAGATCTCCAGTAACATCTCCTACATTCGCGTCAGCCCCCCGAAAATTTCGACCATTCTACTCAATTCAATCTGAACTTCTTGCATTTTGGCAATTTTGGCGCGTAGCTGTGAATTCTCAACTTCGATCATTTCATAGCTGGCGAGCTTGGCCCGAAGTTCCATGTTTTCTTTTGCCAAATGAGCTTGATAGTGTGCGTCCCTATTTTCATGTAATACATTATTCACGTCTTGCCGTTGGCCCATCTTTTCCCTGTCTAAAAATAGATGATTGTTTACAAGAGCCGGAGAAGGAGGAGGAGGAGGAGGAGGAGGAGGAAGGTTCATATCGTGGCTGCTGGGGATAGAGTCATTCGTAAAATGAAATACCACACTACGAGAAGAACGGGGAGTTTGCAGTCCAGAGTTAAAGCCCCCACGGCAAGATGATCGGGGTGTCCGAGGACTGACAAGAGAACTACACCCGCGACCAGATGATCGGGGAGTTATCTTGTCACAATAACGAGGACTGAAAAGAGAACTTGCGCTTCCGAGTCTGTTGTCATGCGAAGGGTTTAAAGTGAGACTTTCGATGGACAAATCAGCCCTCATGGATCGGGATCTTGGAGTTGCACAATTATCATTGCTTTTTGATCTTGGAGTAGATACCTCGTCACGTGTGTCATAATTGGTGCTAGGTGGTTCCCATTTTGAATGATCACGCGATGATGATCTTCTTGATTGGGATAAGGACCGCTCTTTCCGCAATCTTGGAAAGGGTTTTGTAGGAGAAACCAGTGAGTCCTCACAATACACTTCAATATCTTGAGAGCGACCACCTGATGGCAATCTTGACCGGGACAAAGATAGCTCCGTAAGTGATGCGGAAGAGGATATTGGAGATATTGTGCCACTTCGAACCTCAGTGGTAGTAGTAACCAGTGAACCGTCTCGAGGCACATCTAGTTCCATCCTTTTACCAATGCAGTGCAGATCCTTCACCTTCTCTTCCATCACGGCAAAAACTGTTTCCCAGTCATCATAATTTGCTTCTTTACACAAATCCAATGGACTCATTCCCTCATTATTCAACGCCAACGCACCCTCTGCGTACACATTCATCAGCAACTCAACAACACCATCCTCACTTGGTCCCCACTGCGCGATGTAATGTAATGGCAACATGCCCTGCGGATCAGCCTCATGCAACGCACGAGGAAAACGTTCAACGAGCTCTTCGATAACAGACTTCGATGCGCGATTACCACACGCATAGTGAATGGGATACATGCCTGATTCATCCTTCTCCCGCACGGCATAAGGATATGCATTGAGCAAATCAATCACGAAGCTCGAGGGGGGACGACGGGCGCACGCTGAGTGCAGTGGGAGAAAGCGCCATAGTATATTGCCCTCGCCGTCTGCACCTTCCCTAATTTCGGAATCCCGTCGGACCACCCAAGTTTTGGCCTCGATGGGATTACATCGACAGGCGTGGGATGCTTTATCCCAATCCGACTTGCCGATTGCGTCGTACAGGGAAGTTACGTGCTTGTCAAAGTCAACTTCGGCCATGATGCAGTTGGCAGTTGTTATGATAGAGTTGCTACTGGACCCTCCTCTCCTCCCTCTCTCGCCATCATTCCTCCGAGGCGTGGGGAGGAGTTTTCAGTGTTTTCGTGTGGGGAGAGGGCTTTTGGCGAATTGCAATCATTCTCACGTGGGAATCAAATAGATGAGCTGGGGCTCGGGGGTGATACGACCACGAGGGAATTAATACTGTACGTTTGGCCTCAATTATTTACTTCGGGTCCCTGAAAAGAGGGGTTGACTATGTCCTTGCTAGTCAGGGCCACTAGAGGCCCTATGAGCAGCCCTCTAAAAAAATAATAAAACCACTAGACAGCATTTCCATGCCAATCTGAGGGCACCATCATGTAGAGCGACCCCAAATTAGTAGGACACCGTCTTAATATCATATGGTGACAATAATTTTTTACCAACTTATGAGCCAACAAAAAAAACATCGTTGTGTCGCCACAACCCCACTGTCCCTATCACCCCCATGAGTCGAAACGACTTTTCTATCCCCCCAGTCGCCGCCAACCTCCCTCCCCTGTGCCCCCTCATAGGCAATATCCATGTTAGCGTCCGCGTGGCGGCGGATTTGCCAAATTTGGCCACCGCTGCCATCAGTCCCCATTTCTCTCTTAAAATGATCGTTTCCACCCCCCCAAAATCGCCTCCTCATCGCCCATGTTTTGACTGCCTTCCTTGCCGCTGCCACCGGAACCAAGCCAAGGGATGCTTCCAATAGGTCCATAGGGCAAAGCGATTGCGTCGAAACCACCGGAGATGTCCCAGACGAAGCTGCAGGCATCGTTGCCTGCAACCGCATCATCGTTAACAATGCGCTGTGTGTTTAGTAGTGTAATTAATAGTAATAAAGATATTTTTTTCTAGTTTTAACAACAGACTTGTTCTGTAGCATGTTAGATGATTGTTGTGTGCCTCAGTGCCGGGGGCGGGGCACCGTGGCGGCCGTGGGACGATGGCGGCCGCAATGGTCGGGGTGTATTTTCTTTACCTCCTAGCTTTCACCTAGGTACATCGCATGTCAGATGTCCCACAACCCCAAAACCACCCAAAAACCAACCGCTGTCCCACCTCCTATCGCTGTCAATAATAGGCGGATTGGGACAGTTCAAGCAACAATCCTCTTTGCATACATGGTGAGAAGATGTCTGCACTGCCTAACCATTTATTTTCTTTGTCTTGGGGTTGGCACTGCATCAAAATCAAGAAAAATCAAGGAAAAATCGTGGGAAAATCAAGAAAAAATTGGCAAGTAAATCAGTAGATTCGCTGTAGCTCAGGCTGTGTCCGGCCAATTTTGAGAAATGGGTACCATTTTTAAGCTCACGTTAATACTGACTCTAAGCATTTCTTACTTTTCTTGAAAGGGACGATAGGGTCCCTATATGGACCTCTAAGTACGTGGCTCATAAAGCCAACATAGGGGACCTACGATTACGATCTGACCAACAAGGAGATATGCACTGCGGTTGAGTTCGTACCATCTCTTTTTTTGGATCATGTTCCGGGATTTCTCATATGTATTCCAATTCGTACCATCTCTTTTTTCAGATCACGTCTTAATTGTCGTGGTAACCATTCCCATTCTACAAATTCCTACATAACTGGGCTCAAGGGGGAATCCCTTTTTAGGACAAAATTTTTTGTCCACCCAACACAGATTCATACGAATTCGTATGATACAAATTGGTTATGTTAATTCGTATTCATATGGTACAAAATCATATCATTTTATGATACGAATTGGTATTGTGTGAATTCGTATTACAAGTTTGTATCATAACTTTCCTCTGTTTTAGGTACACATTACGAGTTCCCACAGTAGCGATGGGTACACTTTCTGTGCCTATTTCCCTTGGTATG
>JALLAZ010000175.1:0-24610 GCA_036939755.1 Stephanodiscus triporus
ACACAAAACACAACTACTTTTAGCTAGCGCGTATCGTACTTTTTTACTAGTAAAACCTATCTAATTTTGGGACCCGAAACGGACCCTCTACTCAGCTCATCGAAGCGACGAGCTTCGTTTAAATCTGAAATGGCAAAGTTGTAGCCAAGGAGCTCGGCTATTGGGCGTTATCTTTGGCTGGCTGAGGCGGCCAAAATTGGCGAAGAACTACGATTCTACGAAGCTCGAAAAAAAAGTGGTCGCAGATATGCGACCCTAGCGGTTAAGCTGTTAAGCCCTGCCACACTGACCTTGTTCAACCCCTTTCACAGAGTCTGCCGGGGGGAGGCGGCAGAAAAAAGCAAAAGCCATGCCGCATAGACTGGCAGCCACCCCACCATGATGGTGTTCTTTGCCGGATGGTTCTCCGTTCCTACTATTCCTATATAGCAAATGCTATGGTACTGTAGCAGGGAGTTTTTTGTTCGTGTGTGTTGTTACGTAGAGTACGATAAAGTATGTAATAGTAGCATAAACAAACGCAGTAGCCAAACGGTTTGCGTGCCAGCCAGCATTAAGTTACCGTAGAAAAAAGGCACAAGTCTACGTGTATGTAGACTTGTACCAGAAAAATTCCAAACGTTACAGACTGATCCAGTTAGGATCAAAACCAGTCATCATCTTAACAGGTTGGCTTGTCTGTTCCAGCGCTCAACTTGAAGGTTCGGCTCTTGACCTCAGGATTTGCCCAATCGGAAGGTCCACTAATGGGTAACAAGTCAACTATCAAAATTAACAAGGAAACAAGTTTCAAAAAGAATTGCAATCCAGAAGTCTGCAAATTGCCATAGCGTCATCGTTGAGTTGCATTGGCCGTTTACATAAAGTTGTTAGAGGAAAGTGGAATCCGACAATGAAAATAATGTGTATGAAAGTTGGCACATAGGTGTCTGGAACATGTGCTTGTGCACCTGGGATCAGATTTGCAACTTTCATGAGTGATGAAAATTCTCTACGGGATTTCAGAGAATCTTCTTCATATGATGCTTTTCCATACCATCAAAATCCAGCTGGTAAGTTGCGCTTATCTGCAATATTACGGTATTTTTTGAAGCAATCTAAAATATAATCCACATCAACTGGATCGTTGGGGTTTATAACATGAGGAATACCGATTAGGTTTGACCAAGTCAGCATGGCAGATGGATGTGGATGCGGTTTACCAAAGAGAGCGGGTTGTTCAAATTTCAATATGAAAAACGATGCAACGTTGCCCAAGAGCTCATTTGTTTTTGAAGCAGAACTCACCAAAGATGGCCGTGACAAGGTCGTCATCTGCAAAGAAGAAGGTTGTCCGCAAGGCTGTTGCGGTGAAGATTGCAAAGTTGTCATCATCTGCCAAGGCCAAAAAGGTTGTTTGCAAGGCTGTTGATGTGAAGGTAATGAGGGAATACCTTACTTGGGATGATCGCTTTGCCCAGCTTGTCGATTACAAGAATGAGCATGGTCATTGCAATCCTAACTGTAGCACCAAACTTGGAATTTGGTGTATGAATCAACGCAATGAATTCAAAGCAAATAAACGTTGTCATGACCGGATGAATAAGTTAGCTTCTATTGCCCTTCAGTTCTCTCTAGCGCAAGGTTGACCCCTCTTAAGCTTAACGCTCACATTAGGAAGAACATGGCATGGGACGATCACTATGCCCAGCTTGTCAACTTCAAGAACGAGCACGGTCATGCCAGTCCTGACACTAGAACTTCACTAGGTGCTTGGTGCTCGCAAATGCGCATTGCATTTATGGCAAACTTGGACCCCCAAAAGTACAGCAACAAAACTGATATCAAACCGCTTCACCAATATTAGATCAACAAGCTTGCTGAAATTGGATTTCAGTTCAAACTGAAAACCGGGCCGATCACGAATAATAATTTGCCCAATGCGACACGTGTCTTGCCAAATGTGCAAGTATTGCCGGAAGTGCAGACTTTACCTGAAATACCAGCCTTGGCTGTTATGCCAGCCATGCCTGAAATGCCTGTCATGCCTGACTTGTGAGTCTTGTTGCAGCTACCAAGAAGTCCTTCTATCAGGTTGGAGACACCTCTGGAGATGGCGCTCAACTACACCGTGGTTTAATGACGGTGGCGCTTACGTCGTTGGGCTAGATTCTTCAGTCCATTTTGGGTGGCTATTTGTTGGGTTCCACTCCGCTATGAAGCGATTGTATGATGTAAGAACATCACAAAACCTCTTGAACCAAGATTAAGTAGAATATTTCAACTTACAATAACTTATTTGTTTGGATGGACAAGAGCAGTATTTAACATTACATAGACATACTTGTGCACCTCACTTTTGATCCATGGTCTAAACATGCCTAAACATGCTAACGAAGGACTTGTCTTCGTCAAAATTGTTACATATTCATTCGCTTTCAAAGCTATGTCGATTCCTTTCCTTCAATTGGGTGAAGGGGGGGGGGGGTGTTCTATTTCTTGCGCCAACCAGTGGCCTCGCTAATGATGTACTGATACTTCCTCTGATGTTCGCGAATTATCAACGGCATTTGCTCCTCATGTATTTTTTCGAAGCCGAGCCCTTGCATAATCTCCTTCAGTTTATCTTTGGAATACATCGGCGCATGAGACACGGGATCGCGAAAGCCTCCAAGCCACTTGCTCCGAGGAGTAAACTCCTCCAACCAACTGAATGGCGTTGCCATGACAACTACTCCACCTTTATTTACGACCTTGGGCATCGCATTCAAACAAGGCAAGGGATCAGGAAGACGGCACAAAAGGTTTGCTAATATGACTGCGTCAAATGTTCCAAATCCCTTCATGTCATCAGCATACTCAGATAGAGCACAGGCGTCACCATTCCAGAAGTTTACCCTTTGAAGTACAGTAGCATCAACTCCTGGCTCAAGAACAACAGACAATTTCTCAGCTATGTCACCTTCGATTGGAACTTGGAATGTCAACTCTTCCCCCATTTGCAGACGCTTTGCGGCAGCAATGAAATTCTCACTTGTGATTTGTTAGTTAGGAGCAAGTGAATGTCAGTGAGAAGTTGCATTTTGATTGGGCAAGAGTGCGTGAGTGCAATTTACCTGAAATCAAAGGCCTCAACATGGTCGAAAGATTTAGCTAGTTCAAACGAAGACCCTCCAACTGAGCATCCTATGTCTAGGGCACGGTTGTTCGTCCTAACAGGGCTAAGAGAGCAAAGCAGCTCTGCGACACGTTGTGGAAATCGCAATCCATGAATTGGAGATTTGTCATGCTCCATTATTGGCTTCAAATTCCCCATCGAATCCGACAAAGGGAAATGAAGTCCTAAATACATATGTAGCAAAGCATCTGTCTCATAAACATTGCCATTAGACACCACATCAGCCTCCACCACTTTAGGAGCAGCTGCAATCGCATCTCTAGCCGCAGCCTGCCCCTCAAATGAACCCGGTAGTAAATGGTACGCGGGCGCATCGTTGTCAGACGCAACCAAGCGAAAACCAGAATGTTGCAAAAAGTGTGGACGAAAATGAAAGCGGGCGAACACAGATGCCTCGTCTCCGGTAGACATGAACGAGCCGCCGACTATCATTGAATGCTTTCCGTCGAAGCAGGGTACTGAAAAATCCTCGTAGTAGTGATGGCATTCAAAGCCTTTGAGTGGATTGAAAGTATCCTCAGTCCACTCCCACGCATTGCCGACGGTGTCATGATGCCCTGTGTGAGAGGGAGGAAAGTAATCTACTGGGTTGTGGGATGAATACGCCATGTTCAAGTTGGCTCCAGTCGGCCCGTCCGAAAATTTGGCCCCAGAGGTCACCATTACTTTGTCAGCCGACACAGAAGATCTTGCTGCGTCCAGATTGTGCTGTTGGTGGCGAATGATTTGATGCTCCGCTTCCGTCAAAACGCGGTAAGGTTTTGACGTGGGCGATCCCTCCTTCTCAGTCTGTAACGATGCCATTAATCCAGTTAACAAACAAGGTAGTATTCATAAAGGTAGCATAATGAAAACAGCTCTCACCTTCCATCTGCAGTAAGCTTTACTTTCATAATACGTAACATCCACCGGCCAATCCCATCTCATGGAAATCTCTTCAAAGATCGTTCTCAATCCATACTCGTGCGACCCCTGTGGACCAATTTGCTTCCAGAAGAATGGCCACTTCATGTTCCTGTGAGATCGCCACGCCCAACCATCCTCACACCAATATCTTTTTTCACGATATCCACCCTCAGACACGAATTGCCAGTAATCGCCGTTCGTCACCATGAATTTGGATGCTTGGAAGTTTGGCACCGACACGGTACGTTCGCCATATTCGTTGTCCCATCCATAAGAAGGGAAGTCAACCGGCTTGCCGAGCAGGACTGATTTCCCTTGAACTGCAATCATTTCATTTTTGGGGTAATCTTCTCCCTCAAGAGGATGAGATCTTATCGAAGCGCTATCATGCACTCTGGGGTGTAGGTCTGGCCAACTTTCTGGACGTTGGACTAATTCGATTGGCATTTCACGAAATAATACCGAGCTTGTTTCCAAATGAATGCGCTCGTGCTCGAAACTCATGAACAGCGACCACATTGGATGGTCCTGATTAACGACAAGGCTTTTCCCATCCTCACATTCCAAACTGGGATGGTTCATGATGATATCAGCGACGGTATCGTAAACATCCTTACGATATTCATAGACTTCGCTAACCGTGGGCCAGAGCATGTCATTTTTGTGCATATCATCCCACAGCATTTCGTCAACTCCAACCTCAAAGATGCTGAGAAAAATATACAGTCGATTGTGAGGTCCATGATGGGAAAAAATTCGCGAGCGCATCATTACACTCACGATTCGAAGTAGCCATTGACGGGTTTGGAGAGCACGCCGGCAACACGGAGTTTGTTGACGTAAAGGCATGGCGTGTGGCCGTAGTAGAAGATTTGAGGATGACGGAGTCCGTGGACTGGTGGCCTACATGGAATTCGATGTGCGTGATGCGTTGCAAATGCCTATTAGATATATTCGGAATACATCGACACACAAGAAAGTCACAAAGCCGCGCACCTGTAAAAAGGCTCCTCCCCTTTTAAGCCTGCAAACAACATCTCAAACAAGGTCCAAGAGTTGTCAAAGTAATCCATTGTACCTTGGCGCGTCACGTTTGACAAGTTTGGTAAGGGAAGTGAGCGCAGAATTCCCTTTTCATCGACGCCTGTGTATGATAGGAATAAAAAATCAGAAGAATAGAAATGCATCCTAAATTTTTTGTCATTCGCAGTTGCAAAAATGTTCCCCTCACCTGGACAAATGTTTGGTTCTAAGCCGGTAAACCACTCCCTGCCACGAGGTCCGATCAACCAAGCCTCGTCCTCTCTGCCAAGATTTACCATCCACGATTCCTGGTGGCTTCTCCCGGCGCCGGCGGCGACTCCATTACTGGAACCGCCACCAGCGCCGAGGGGAGGGTAGGCATCGTATGCCTCATCGTCATCCACCTGATGACGAAATGCCGCGCCGCTGCTCTTGGCCCGGATGCCGAGGAAAGCCATGGTGGACGGATTCCCGGGCGAGGCACGCGTGGCGAATGCGACAGTATTGGCATCGCGGCCGCCGTAGGAATTGCGATCAACGATCACGGGTGGAAGCGCCTTGCGAGCGACTTGCTTCGAGGCGGCCAGTTTGGCCGAGGAGAAGGAGCGACGAGGACCTCCATTGATGTTGCTCTTGGTGACGAACAAGAAAGCGCGGGAGGAATAGGACTTGGCTACGATGTCGGTATGTTGGCGACGAGGGAAGGCCAGTTTGCTCCAACGGCCGACAGAGGAGAATACAGCAGATTTCTTGGTGGCGTGGAGAAAGGTGGTCATGGTTGAGCGATTTCAAGAGAGTGCGATCATATTATGGTGCCATACTTATTATGAAAATGGAGAGAGATGAATAGTAACGACTATGGTATAGAGTGTATGGTACTCCACATCACAAAGAACGCCTGAAAAAAATGTGGGGAGGATACGATAGAGGAAGGGAGCTAATCGATGACGTGGCTAGGGAGTACTTACGCAGAATGATTAGAACCAGTTGGAACATTTTTTTTCTCAGACGTTACACAATTCCTACGTACGTAGGAGATTCACCTCGCGTATCTCTTGTGTAGAGAGTATCGTATCGTACCATACACCATACGGATGTATCTCAAGATACATGATCTAATATAATTATATGTCGTCTGTCGCACTATCTCCACTCTAAACAACGTCATCATCTCTCTTGTTACTAGGTACATCATTTGCCGCGCGCTTCGACCGAATAAAAAATAAATAAAATAATGGAATCTCGATGGTAGAGCTAACCCTCTTTACCGATTGGAAGTACTGCAGCGCCTGCGGATTGCCTGCGGGATTGGAACGTCGGCCTGTGAAATTGTTGGCATGTGCGAACTGCAGTTGCGTTGCGTATCACAATGCAACTTGTCAGAGGTCCAATTGGAGGACTCACAAAAACGAATGTAAGGAGCTGACACGTGCAATGCTCCCCCTTAAAGAGTTGATCCGATGGCATAAGATGCTTGATAATGCCTGTGGGGAGAAATCAAGTGTCGGTGCTAGCGGAAGGCGCGTATGGTGCTGGTGGCAACCGGATAATGACAATGGCATAACTGAAGATACGTTGATAATAAGTAACACCAGATGGGGGGAAAGTGCCAAGAAATGGCAAAATAGAGATTACTTGGTGGCCATGGTAGGTTTTCAGAATTCATTGGAACCTTATAGTAAAGCTTGGTCATACATTGGTGAATCTAATGGGGCACACAAGATAAGAGAAGATGACATGAATGATTTCGACAGCAGTTTCATTTTAGCCAAAAGGCTTCTGTTCTGTGCTTTTTGTGAAATGGATGGAAGTCAAGTAGAGAGTGCTAGACAGAGATTGGTTCAGTGTCTTTCCATTACCATGACTATAATATATTTTACATCTCCCTCGATGTCTTCAAGAGAAACTATTCACGGCATTATGGATGACGCATGGATGGAACTGATGTTAAGGTAAATTGTGGGGTTGCTGGTAACATTGTGATGAATATTATTTGTCTAGCTCGTACTGTATTTTATCATGTACTTTTTTTGTTGTTCAGCATGGAAGAAGTTCCACAGCATAGAATCATCGCTAGACATGTTGCGGCTCTAGCCATAGCAACGAATTCGTGCAGGTGGTCTGATCCATATCAAAGACCTGGATATATGGCACGATTCGGACTATCCAACATCCCTTACACCCCACCAGAGAATCACCCTTCGTGGTGTCGTGTATTTGAAAAGAACTGGATTCGTATACTGCACGAGTACAACCAGCTGAATTCTACTCCATCAAACTTCTCGAATGTAGGTAGCGGACAACGAGGAAGTGGACATGATGATCATCTGGTAGTTTCTGGTAGAAGTTGGAAAGAATATGTTCTGTTTGGAACCGGCTCGAAGGGAAATGACAGCGATGCTCCTTTCACCAAACATCTACTGCGTAGTAACGTCCCTGATGCTGTTGCGCTAGCGGAGGAAGGTGGAGGTGAAGTCATATTTAGTTGCCTTTCACCTCGCACGCATATTAAGCCGCACTGCGGGCCTACAAATTTACGGTGGACAGCACATCTGGGTCTAGTTATTCCAGATTCTGCCTCAGACTGCCAAATACGAGTGAGGCATGATTGGCATTCGTGGCAAGCCGGGAAAGTTCTCCTTTTCGACGATTCATATGAGCACGAGGTTAGAAATGATACTGATGAAGCTCGTGTCGTTCTCTTGATCCGGCTTTGGCATCCACAACTGGCACATATGACGAGCTTTCAACGTGAAACCATCCTATCAGAAGCTATGGCAAGGAAAGAGGAAGAGGTCAGAAAGAGGTATCATCCTCCTAGCTGACTATCACTCACACGATTCAAAAGAATAATTCCAAATATGGAGCTAAATTTGCAGTTATTCATCTATTCCACCACTTGCATTAACGCATGTCACAAGAGGGAGTTAGCGCGCAACAGCACCTGTCCATCTAAGTTTGTTTCATTCTCTGACCCAATCGTTTGATCCTGATCATCAGTTTCATCGTCATACCAACGTTCTGAGTCCCACTCTATCAGTTGTTCAGTTTGATGAACGTTGGGAATGAAAAGCGTAGCTGGAATACCAACTGCCAAAGGCACCAATATCTGATAAACGACTATAAGATGTGGAAGGTCGTCAAAATTACAATCTTCGCCTACTGTTTTCATGCTACTCCACATGATAATGCCGGATCCAAGAACATTACTTATGATATAGCAAAATGTGCCGATGCCTGCAGAGTAGGCTAGAAAAGAAAAAGTGGTGAACGAATCGACAGTTAGTTAAAACGAGTGCGAACTTTCATCGGCCACATGCAACTTAGAGTCTTAACATACCAAATCCTGCTGTCTCCATTGAAGGCGGGGCAATCTTCGCATAGATTGATGATAAAGTTATTGATTGCAAGATGATGACTAGATTCTCAAATGTTGCATGTCCCAAAAAGAAAAGGAGTTTGTCAGGGACACCGAGCTTTATGTTCCATCGCAAGACGAGGACTAGGTCGACAACTGATGCGAGTGATCGAATTATTATCGAGAAAATGAGTGCGTTGCGGAATTTCCACGAACTGAGAAAGTTCTGGTAGAGAATAACCGCAAACAGGTGTATGATAGACCCAACGATACCAGTCACTGTGATATAAAAAGTGTACCTAAATTGGGGACCTAAGCAACATATTGGTAGTCAGACAAAGAGCCGAAGCGAAGCCCTCTGGTGTTAAATCACAGAATCTACGATACTTACCATTCGGTAGGCATTCCCTATCTGCAGTGTAGAAATAGCTTAAGGCAGAAGTTGTTTTTACTTGGCACAGCGTGCCAATCATCAAGCCCACCGTTATGCGAAAAAACTTTGCTGGGAACACTGCATAGGTGATGACAGCCAAAGCGAGGAGGATAAATCCTGAGCAAACCAGCCCAACGCCCAAGTCAGAATATGTGGTCACTGCCGACACAATTGGCGCAGCTAAACCCGATGCTGCAATCGCAATAAAAGGCGTTTTCTTCTTCTGAAAAAGCCCTCGGTGAAACATGACGCCTGGGCATAGCTTCACCATCCCGTCTTCGCGGGCAGATCGCTTCTTTTCTGGAAGCCAACCTCGAAGGGTGGGACAAAATGGTGCAATTGAGAGAAAGATTGCTACCCAGAATATGGCCTGAAAATTACCCGCATCTGACAGTGGTCCCACATAACATTTGGTCAGGATAGCCCCAGCGCAGCCTATTCCAGTTCTGAAGGAAATGATCGACGAGCCTGACTCAGGATGCCGGCGCATGAGCCCCGAAAATGTTCCTTCCGCCAACACGTCAAGGTTTGCGACTTCTAGCGACATTGCAAAAAAACAAATAACAATCAAATCGGCAAGGCGTTCAACTGCCAGCGGTCCTTGAGCCGTTGATGCAAAACCTGAATGATAAAGTACCAGTACTGCGGAACAGCCCAAAAACCCAAACAGGATAGAACAGAGGGCGAGGTATCTCTTGTTGTAGCCAAAAATTGGGTACAGGTCACTCGCTGCACCGATGAATGGCTTTAACGCAAAGGAAGATGTCATCATTGTCGTGTACAACTGTTGTCTCGACGCATCTATCCCAAGTTCTTTAAACAGTGGCAGCGACACCGACCAGAGTAAGGGCATTATCCCCCCATTCAAAGTGAAGTGGCCGATTCCAAGCCATGCCAGGAATTGCCATGAAAACGAAGATGACAATCGCGAAAGGAAGGCATTTGTTGAGACTATGGGATGGATCCATGGTGTATGTTGCGTGTCATTTTGATCGTTCAGAATCGCTGCATTCTGAAAGTCGTTCAAATTGACGGCGGATGAGGAATCACGTTCCTCATTTGAGAGGAGAGGAGAGGGGTCGATCACACCCCCACTATCGGTGATGTCGATATAATTGAGAGACGAACTAGAGGATCTCGCCAAATCGTTCGTTGCATCTTTCCTTGTCATGAATTGAGTGTTCGTGCTCATAAAAGTGATGATGGGTTGCTTGGTCGTTGGTCGTTGGCCTCATCAACTTGCCTCTGACAACAATGTAAGCGGTGGTTCCCCTAGCTTCTCGTCGAGACCTACTGTAGGAACAGTACAAAGGGAATATCTCGATTTTTCCCCTGGTGCAATTGTACTGGAGACTGTAGTACCATCTGAAGAAGTACTCCTACCATACCGTACTTTAGTCATCCAAGACCCAGCTGCCCTCCCCTTCCCTTCGACATGGCGGAGAAGCAGCCCACAATCTCACGTCGCCACGACATCTGGCTTCTTATCACAGCACATCCAGACGATGAATCCATGTTCTTCATCCCGGCGCTCGAAAATCTCTGCGCCGGCCAAGACATTCACGTACTTTGCTTGAGCAACGGTGACTATCGTGATGCGTCCGACGGCCCCATCCGCACGAGAGAAATGCGCGAAGCCTGTTCCATCATCGGGATTCGGAATAGGTGGGAGGATGCACCGTCGGTGACGGTGATCAATGACGAGCGCATGAAGGATGGGCCGAATGAGGTGTGGAGCCCGGGCCTGGTCTCAGAGATCGTGCTGGAGCACATTCGTAGGGAAGTGACGCCATCGGCGTTTCATGGGGGCAACAATGCATCCGGGACAACTGCGCAAGACTACCTACTATCACCCGATCCTAGCAAAGGAATCGATTCTTGGAGATATGCAAAGAAGAGGGCACGACAATCGTCGACATCAATAGAGGCTGTCATACGGTCGACGAATCTCAACATATTGACTTTCGATCAAGGCGGCGTATCAGGACACCCAAATCATGTGGATTTATTTCATGGCATTCAATGCCTTTTGAACGAAAGATGCGAAATTGCACGTGACAAAAGAACAGGACCAACGGCAATACTTAGACTATGTCGGGAAACGAATGATTCCGACATCATCGAGATGGATGTAACTGTGCACACATTGAGAACAATATCTAATCCACTCCAAAAATACCTCCTCTGGATATTTGTGGATGTGGTACCATTCCTCATGCTGAGTCTCTCTCAAGTTTTGTGGAGCTTATCGTACTTTCTGATTGGTGGATTGCTATGGGGTAAGGGATATTCACAACTACAGTCATTTTCTAGGGTGTTACAATCCAATGCGGATGAAGTTCAATGTCGAATTATGGATCCTATTCTCGTCTGGAGGGCAATGGCCGCTCATCGCAGTCAATTTGTTTGGTACCGTCGTCTCAGTGTCATGTTTAGTCGATATACTTACATCAATGACATCCGAAAAATGGCAATTGATGCACCTCCATTTGATGACGACGATGTTGCAGAAGATGATGAGAATGATATTGCGTCACTCCCGCCTGTGGTGACAGTGAAAGAGGATGATACTTCACCAAAGTTTATCCTCGCCCCTATGCAGATCAATTCCTTAAGGGCGGCTGTTCTTCCGCCAGTGTTGCACCATCGACCATGGAAGCGTGTATATAGCCTAGCACGCGACGGCGACTCCTTCGTGGCCTTCCGAAAACTCCTGGAGGATTGGAACGGAACTCGCGGACATCAATCGTCGCTCCTCGTCGTAAAAACTGCCGCCGGACAAGTCATTGGCGGATATGCAGACGTTCCCATCATCCCGTTGGCATCGGCTGCGGGTGCAAGTGCGGCCAGATCTTGCTTGTTCAGGTTGACGGCCGCGAAGGACCCGGTCGTGGAGGTTTACGGAAAGCAGTGCGCGACATCTACCAAGAGGTTGGTGTTCGATGCGACTCGGCGTATTATTGCATTCGGGGGGGGCGATGGCGACGGGGTATCCGACGAGGGCTTCGGGTTGTGCCTCAACGATGGCTTCGCTAGGGGAACCACCGCCCGATGCGCCGCCTTCCAAAGCGAACCGTTGGTCACCGATCAGGGCGGGGTGTTCGACGTGTTGGACGTTGAGGTATGGGGCTTTGTATTCGGTCGAATTTAAGCGTACGATACTGAGTGATCACCGATGGATGTGCTACACATATTATTGGCTCGTGTGAAAAGAAAATGACTTTGCCTCGATTACTTCATTTATGCTTAACAGAACAGTTACGACCGACCCGAAGAGATTATCTCATATTTACAAAAGTCTCATTAACGCCCCCCGCCCCACTGGAAGAACACTACCCGGCAGAATGCTCCCCTCACTTCGGCGTGGCGAATCCGACCCTTTGGCCGCCGTAGTCGAAAATGGTGTAATACTGGCGCATGAACACGTCGCCCAATATCCACTGCGGTCCGCTGGGGATGTCCATCCCCATCATCGCGAAGAGGCAAGTGCCGCCGCTCTGTATGACGAGGTCCTTCCCCGGCACGACGAACGCCTTGCCGTCGACGGAGAACGCGAGGTCGGGGATGGACGACACCCTCTCGCAGTCCATGGTGTACTGTCCGAGCATGTTCGGCATGGCGCCCGCGGCGAGCGCGATCTTCATGATGTCGGCGCTCGGGCCCGTGATCAGGGACGTTCCCGAGTCGACGATGCCGTTGGTAGGGCCGGAGGAGAAGGAACCGACCTGAACGTTGCCGATGTCGATCTGCCAGTACTTCGGCTCCGACAGGGACACCCACGTGATTTCTCCCGCGTACCTCGCGTCGTCTGGTCGGTGTTGGGGAATAAATAAAATGACGATTGATTCGCGGGGCGGGGCGGGGGGGGGGGGGGGGCAGGGGTGAAAAAAAAATGTCGGATGGGAGACGATATATATAATAGTATCGAAGAAGAAACAACAAACGGAGGAGGCAAATTTCGCTCCATTTTTTTCCCCTTCTCCTCGTGGGGTTCGCACGACCAAAAGCATGCGCACTCACCGTAACCTCCCAACGTGAGCTCGCCGTCCATCTCGTCGCCGAGGTAAAACGCGAACATCGACCTCGACACCGCATCCTGGTCGATGGCGTTCTTGAAAACGGTCGTCGCGCCCCCGAGCGCCAATCCCTCGAAGCCCAATCCCAATATGCCGTCGAATTTTCCCATGACGTATCCCACGCCCAATCCCCCGGCGTCGTCGACCTCCGCGAACTTCTGATCCTTAACGATAATGTCCTCCGCGAGCGTGACGTGATCGACGGAGAAATAACCGTGCACGTCTCCCGATCCGTACTGGATGTGAAAGTCGGATCCGTCCTTTTGGAAGGACGACGACTTGGCCTCGTCGTACTTGGACTTGCCGCCGTTGATGAACCAGTAGCCGCAATTCTTGCAATTGACCTTCGGCACCCAAAGGTTCGACGAGCCGGTGTCGAATATGACTGTGAATTTCTGGGGTGGACTGCCGATCTTGATCGTGCCGTAATACTGGGCGTTGGAGTAGTCCTTGATGATGACGTTCTCGGACTTGGCCTCGACGACGGCGACGGCGGCGGCGGTCGCGACCTGCTCCGCTAATGACGCCTGGAGAGACGACGAGGACGATCCTCCTCCGCGAAGCTTGCCACTGCCGGCGGAGGAGGAAGAAGTGGAGGGGAGGGAGATTCGTCCCTCTCATCCCCCCCCTTCTTCCCAGACGACGACGTCATGGCTAGGCGGAGGGCGTCGTTCTCGCGCTGTAGGAATTGGGCGACCATCTCGTGATTGGATCGCCTCGTTAGCTTCATCCGGACGAGGTTGCCGCCGTCCCGATCCTCCTCCCCCCTCGACGCGTGAGCGGCGAGGGGGGAGGCGAGAGAGAGGGCGGAGGCGACGGCGAGGGAGCGGAATAGCATCGTAAAAGTGGAGCGTTGGGAGGATGTAGGCAGGGGGAAGTGAGAAGTGTGAGTGTGAGTTTTATTGCTGGTGGGTGTTCTTTTCCAGAGAGAGAGAGAGAGAGAAGAAGACGCAAGACTGCGGTGACACCGGCCGCGCTGACGAGTTTCACACACACACACAAAACAGGCGAGGAGGAGACAGGCCCCCTCATACGACCTTTCGCTATTGACTCCTACGTTGCTACTTACTTACGTTCTAGAATTCTCTCCGACGAATACAAGCAAACAGAATTTCTGATTCTCTCCCGCCAAAACATTGAGACGTAAAGCAAGCAGCAAGCACGAAATAAAATAAATCATCTCTTCTTCCTTGACGACTCTCTCTTCTCAACGGCATTCATTCACCGACACCCCGACCTCTCAAGTCAATGGCCGGTCATAAATAAGAGGTATTCAATATAGAACACACACACACACACACACACGCCTCCGACAAATAATGTCTCCCGACCCGTCCTCCACCATCGATCCGTCCCCGCTCATAGAGCACCACGATCGCATCCCTCCTCGCGATGATGAAGTCGCATACGACCCCGCCGCCGGTCCGAAGGAGGGGACGACGAAATCGAGCAGGAGCGACGACGGAGATCGAGCCAACGACGACTACGACGACGACGCGCCCTCCCGCTCCATCTCCCACGCGCCGCCGACGTGGCGACGTCCCCACGTCCACGCGAAAATGTACCTAACGAGCATGTCCGGGTACTTCTCCGCGAAATTCCTATCGTGGCTCGCGATCAACAATTGCTTCATAAGCGGGGGCGCCCTCACCCTCGTACTGTCGATGAGCCTCCCGCTATTCAAGGGATTGGGCGTCGGCGCGTCGCGTCAGCAGCTGTACCTCAGCATGATAAGCGCGCCGTGGGCGATGAAGCCGTTCATAGGGGTCGCTAGCGACCTCTTCCCGATATTGGGGTACAACAAGCGATACTTCGCCCTATTCGCGATACTCATCGGGTTGGGGGGGTGTTCGGCGCTGCTCGGCATTTCCCCCTCGACGCGGAATGCGATGGAGGACGGTCCATATGCCATACAGACCTTGACCGATTGGATCGTGATATGCTTCACGGCGGTCAGCTACGAGGCCGCGACCTTGGACATATTGGGGGAGGGGAAGTACGCCGAGCTTATGCACCTGCATCCGGAGTCGGGATCGTCGATAATATCTTTCAAGTTCGGCTGGAGTCTCCTCGGGAGCATCGTCGTACAGTCCTTCGTGGGACCGCTGTCCGACAAGGGATACTTTCACGCGTTGTTCTGGACCGCGCTTGCGTTGTCGTTGACACCGCTCTTCCCGACGCTCGCGGGCTTCATCCCCGAGAAGAGGAGGACGACGGACGAGCCCGGGATGACGGCGCTTTGCGGGAGGTATCTCCTTTTCGACAGGGGGGCATTCCTGGAGAAGAAGGCGCCGTTCGTCGTCATCACCCTTTGCGGCCTGGCCGCGCCTCTCTTGGCGGCCGTCACCACCTACTCCAACCTCGAAGTCGGCCTCGGCTTCGCCGCGGTGCTCATCGTCTCGTTCTGCGCGGCTACCTATTCCATCTTCCCGAGAAGTGTGAGTTGGGTCGGGTCCTTATTATCCGTGCATATATATATATGTTTTCTGTTGTATCGCAAATCTCACTCTGGATCAATTCGATTCATCCTCAGTTCTTCTGGGTGTTCCTGTCCATAGTTCTTACGCAATTGTCGTACATCAGCATCGGGTCGGCATTGGGGTACTACTACACCGCCAGCGAAACGTGCGTGCCGGGGGGACCGAACTTCAATTACACGTACTACATCACAGTCACCGGCATCGTGGGATCCATCATGAATTTATTGTCGGTGGTACTGTACCAACACGTCTTCAGCAGCTGGAGATTCAGGCCCGCGATCATTCTGACGTTAGTCATAGCCGGCCTGGCCTCGACCGTCGACTTGATCATCATCATGCGCTGGAATATAGACATGGGAATTCCCGACAAGGTCTTCTTCATGTTCGGAAATACCATATTCGGGAGCATAATCACCACGCTCCAGTCCATCCCCTTTTCGGCAATCTACGCAAAGATTTGCCCGCCGGGCATGGAATCGGCCGTATTTGGTTAGTTTGATGTTCGTCCGACGTATGCATCGTTAACATTCAGCTTGTCTTTCTCATTCGTCATTTTCTTTCCCCCTCCCATTCTCTTCCATAGCGTATACCGTCGGAATTAGCAATTTCTGCGGAATCGTGACGAGTCTCATCGGATCCGGGGTCATTCATTGGAGCGGAATGAAGACCGTTGGCGAGAAATGTGACTTCGAGGCCCTTCCGTTCCTCGTTGTCATATTTCAGATATTATTACCCATCGTGGTTGGAATACCTGCCATGTTCCTCATACCGAACGTTCTCCAGACGGAGCGTCTGATCGATTGGGAGAAGGAGGGGTGGTACTCCGAGAGAACTGACGAGTCATCATCGAGATCGGGACTCCTCGCGAGCGAAGATGACGGCGTCGAGGACGGACGACAAGAGCCCCAATTAGGTATTCTTTTATAAGGGGTATTACGAGGTACAAATTATCGCCAACCCTCGACAAATTCGATGCATATCTACTATACCCTCTAGGGATAGTAATAAGATGACACCTTTTTTTAGAGGCACCTCACAATTTGAGTGAAGCTGGCCTTCTTCCCTCCCTCCAACATGGGCACGTGGCTCAATAATCCCGGCTCGACGCAGATCATGTCCACGTACTCATCGTCTCCGAAATCCACCATCGCCCTGGCATTATCCCGATGAGGATTCCAAACGACCCCGCTCACTGGAACGCTATTCCCGTCCACCTCTCCGCTGGCCTTCAGCGATAGGCGATTCGACGGACCGGCGGAGACGGTCAGGTCGAGGTCGATGACGCCGCCCTGGGTATGGGGGGATGGCGTATACTCCCGATCGATGATCATGTCTTCGGGGACGGTCACAGGATCGGGGCCCAGGACGTACCTTTCCCCCGACACCTTGTCATGGACCGCGTACCCCCCCAATCCTTTCACGTTGCACATTTCGCCGTTTAGGGCGGTGCCGTCCCGTACCAGGAAGTAATTGTGGAGCAGGACCTGGAAATTCCAGGATGTTTCTCCCAGGTTTTCTATGACGATTTTGGTCTCGAATCCGGAACCGTCGATCTTCACCGTGTAGGTGCACCTGACGTCGAATTTCGTGTCCGTGCCCCAATGTCCCCCCCGTGCGTTGACCGCGTTTTTAAGATACAGTTCCAGCGATATTCCAGAATATTCGTCGTCGTCGTGCCTGCTCCCGGATACCTCCGTCCAGTAATTGTTCCTCAGGAATCCGTGCTGCGGCATGGCTCTATCGGGCTGTCCAAATCGAGGGAAACAGATCGGTATCCCTCCCCGGATCGCACGGCTGCCGTCCAGTATGGCATCCCTCGAGAGGAAGAGGAGCTCCTTATCCGCGGACGTACGATAGCTCGTTAGGTGCGCGCCAAAGGGATTTATTGTGCACCGAGAGCCAGATCTTCGGTGGACGATTACGATCGGATCCTTCGCCGCCGCTGACATTTTACTTTTAGTGAAAAATCAGCCGGTTTATGGCGTCGATCACTCAAATTCGAATATTTGCTTGAGCTACGGTACGTAACTTCCACAAAGATAGGAAGGTATCGTACGACCTGACAAAACTAAAACTACATAAAAAATAAGGGGACAAAGGTACAACTTCTACATACGTCACAAATGGCGGGGGGGACAAACAGTCCCCTTTTCCCAAAAATATGTGATGTACAATAGCGGATTTTGCCTAGCTTTGCTCTAGCTTCTCTAAATGTATGCGCGCATATTTCTACGAAAAGGGGAAAATTTTCCCCTCGTAGCCCTCAGTACATTATTACCTGTATGTAGATCTGTATTCCTACGTCCAATACCTTCCCGCCAAAGGTTTCAGAATATCCCTGATATCCCCGACGAACATGATGGCCAGGACGATGGCAATCGCATCGGCGCTAATGTGCGCACGGCCCTAGAAACTAAGGGACATCTTCCTCAACCCCTTACGAAGCATCACGGTGATTTTTTTGAGTATTGGATCGTTGCTGTTTGGGATATTTATAGCGTAGGATACACTTAAAAAAATAGTTTTTATTCATCATCCCTTCTAAAAACAATACCGCCACGCCATCCCCCGGCTGTTCCAGCCCCCGTCCCCGCGTACGCTCGTCGATTGTGGGTCTTTGAGGTCGGCGACAGGGCGGTGCGGTCTAATTCACCCGCCTGGTCGCAAATTACGACCTCTATCCTACCCACCTCCGCAGAAAAATTCGACCAAAATCCCCTTCTAAAAACAATGCCGCCACGCCATCCCCCGGCCGTTCCAGCCCCCGTCCCCGCGTACGCTCGTTGAATGTGGTGTTGATGATGTCGGCGACTGGGCAGTGCAGTCTAATTCGCCTGCTGGGTCGCATAGCGACCTCTATCTAACCCCCCCCCCCGCAAAAACCCCGGCGAAAACCCCCTCAAATTGCCCCGGTGGATTGTTGTATATCTCCCCCCCCTTGATGAATTTGAACATACCAAGTGGGTGTGGAGTAACCCATGACGTGGGGAACGCGCGCGTTGCCCCGGAATGGGCGTCCCCCGGCCGTGGGCGGCTATGTACGCTCCGGCGGGTTGATTGTTGTGTCGCAGCGAAAGTACCTACTAAATCACCCTGGCGAAAGTATGGTATTTCTCTTCTCGTCGCTGGAATTGAAACAAACCAACGACAGAAGGCATCCATCATAATGGGAGGAAGGGGCGCAGCGCCTTAAAACGGGCGTCCTCCAGCCCTGGGCGGCTGTGTAGGCTCCGGCGGGTTGATTGTTGTGTTGCAGCGAAAGTACCTACTAAATCGCCCTGGCGAAAGTATGGTTTTCTTCTCCTCTGAGTCGTTTCACACCACACCGATGGCATCCTTTGTACAAAATGACGTGGCGAACGCGCGCGTTGCGCCAAAATGGGCGTCCCCCGGCTGTGGGTGTCTGTGTACACTCCAGCGGTTTGATTGTTGCGTCGCGGCGAAATTACCTACTAAATCGCCCTGGCGAAAGTATGGTATTTCTTCTCCTCTGAGTCGAATCACACCACACCGAGCGCATCCATCGTCGGCCATGACGTGGGGAACGCGCGCGTTGCGCCAAAACGGGCGTCCCCCGGGTATTGGCGGCGGTAGAGGCCCTGGCCGACGACGCCCATGGTGTGTTGATGATGGTAAAAATCGCGTATCGTAGATAACTCCGGTCTGACAAAAAAAGGGACAAAAAAGAGATGTGATTGGTGATTGGCGAGAGTTCTCCTACGATAGTGATGGTATAGTACTACATATGGGGCTGTGTGTACTATGGCTACAGGGGGACTGTTTGTCCTCTTATTCTTGAGGAATAATACGTATCTCTATAGCTCAGTATTGGATGACTGCCAAAATTCGCTTAAATTTAAGCCAGGCGAAATTTAGACTTTATTTATTCTGAATTCAGAGGGTACCCCCCATCCTTTATTGGTCTAAATAATTTCTGGGTGAACGTCTGCATTTGCTTTGGAATCAGTATTGACAACAGACTCCGACCCCTCAGACTCCGACCCCTCAGACTCCAACCCCTCAGACTTCGACCCCTCAGACTCTCACTACTCCAGCTCCCCACACCATGGAACTCTTTGTTTTTGTTGATGACGATAATCAATGGCAACGACGCCTATGGCAGGTTCTTCTACTCGTATTATTATTGCAATTTCACAATAATATTAGAGACCGCCACTTCCTTCTTCGATCGGCAATCGTTAAACCAAGAGAATCGCCCTGGAAGATACTGTACGAAAATGGTGATGATGAGTCGTTTTTTCATTTGACAGGATTGAACCGACGTGCCTTTAGGATGCTTATGGCCTACATTTTTGACCTGGATCAATTTACTCGCCGTCATCGTGGGCGGCCTCGTTTACTTGGTCCTGATGGGTATCTTGGTTTAGTTCTGTTTTATTTGGGCAGCACAATGAGCTATAAACATCTCTGCCTTATTTTTGGCATCACCCCATCTGTTTGCAGCCGCGCAATAAACTGGATGCTGAAAAAAATTGTTCGGAATCTGAGAGATCATCCCTTTGCTAGAGTGAAGTTCCCGGATGGAGAAAAGATGAGAGAGTTTGCCACTATGGTCCAGCGAAGAGAACCTCTCGTGGATGACATCATAGGTTTCATGGATGGCGTCTCTTTCCCAGCGGAATGCACGGACGATCGTATTATCCAGAATTCCATGTATTGCGGATACGATTGCGATACAATGGTGAATAACGTGTTCGCCTATGGTCCCGATGGAAAAGTATTTTTTGCTGCTATCAACTTTCCAGGTAGTTGGGCAGATGGTAGTTTGACAGCGCGATTCTTGCATAAGATGAAGAGCAGGATGCTTTCGTACAAGATATGTGTTGACCAGGGATTCCCTCGAAGTGGGGACGCCTATGGCACCTTTGTTGGCCCAATCACAAAAAGGGCAGCGCGACGTCTACACCGTGACGTGCGCGATTATCTGCTTCTTATTTCGAATGTTCACACATCGCTGCGGCAAGCAAGTGAGTGGGGTATGCGGGGACTGCAAGGTACGTTCCCTCGCTGCAAGAAACGCTTACCCAGTGACTCCGCCCTCCGTCGTTTGGTCATTGAGGCGATTGTTCTTGTTCACAATTATCGGACGGACTATGTTGGGTACAGTCAAATTCAGACTGTTTTTGATCCCGAGTATGTTCGGTGTGAAAACCTGCACGGTTACGATCGCATCTCTCAGTATTATTTTCGTCCGGGAGAATATGATAGCGAGATTGATGGGGATGGGAGTGAAAGTGATGGCGAGAACAACGAGGAGTAATTACTTTAGTAAACTAATGAATTTTTAGGCCTCCACCTTATTTGTCAATGCTTCCCTGTTCCGCATGCCGCCAACTTCCTTTACCATAGTGACTACTCTGCTCGGAGTCACTACTGTCACTGTCGCTGCTGTCGCTCTCCTCACTGCTGCTGCTGCTGCTACTGCTGCTGCTGTCCCCCCCAGCCTTCCCGCCATGGTCATCTTGAAGGAGTAAGGCTGCTTGCTTCTTGGCCTTCTTCTTAGCCTTCTTCTTGGCCTTCCTCTTCGCAATTTTCTTACGCCGCTTACGCCTCTCCCTCTTCTCCCGCCGATCACGTTTGTCCATGTTGTCGTTCATGCGCTCCATCTGGCGCAGTAGTGTCATCGTAGCGGTTGCTCCAATATTTGTCGCCGACGATGCTGGCGCTGCACTCTGCTCAATAAGCTTCACTATTGCACCCGCGATAGAGGTGCGCTCCTTATTCTTATTCGATGAATTCTTCGTCTTGCTAACTTTCAGGGTGCTACCGGCCTTCTTGAGAGCAGCACGTATCACATTGTCGGTTGGGCCCGCCGGCGTCACGTTGGTTGGGCCCGCCGGCGTCACACTCTCGTTGTCATTTAGAGGAGCAGGAGGGACAACAGTGTCAGTGGTGGCCGAGGCCGGGTCAGCAAGAAACATGTCAGCGTCCTCTCCCAAGAACCTCCCCTCCTCCTCGTCCCCCCTCCCCTCCTCCTCTTCGTCATCCCCCTCCTCCTCCTCCTCCTCTTCATCCCTTGTCGTGGCCGCTGCCGAACGATCGCGGGTGTCCTCCTCCGAAGAAAATCCTAGCAAACCCGAATTAGTCTTCTCCATGATTTTCCTTTCAATTGCGATGCAGCGATTAATTCGATCACCACGCTCGCCCGTCCCACCCGTTGGCTTCTTCATATTATTGCATAGATTTTTAATCCAGTGCTTCTTCAGGTCGGCCGTATCACGTAAAGCCTCCTCGTTTGAAACCTTCTGATAAGCAGCCGCCGGACAGCATCCCAACCGTACTCACCATTGGGCAAAATTTCCCTAATGATTTTCATAAGAGCTTCATTCTTATAATTGACAGAGCCTTTCCTGCGTGCCATCTCGTATCGCGCTAACAAAAAAACAAACACAGTTTAATGGCACAGACAAAAAGGAGTAGGCGCAAAGGACAAAGAGTGATGTACTGCGCAACGCAACCCTGCTGGTGATGATGTGATGGCAATGGATTGAGACGATGGCCCGGATGCATATGATATGATAGATATTTATTCTGGTCTAAATTCTATTCGGGGTGTCCGGACACCCCGAATAGAATTTATTTTATTTCTTATCTAAGCCAGGTCTAGACCCGATTTATTCCGGTTTAAATCCGGTTTAAACGGTTTAAGCAAATTTTGGCAGCCACCCAGTATCTACTCTCAACTTATTATTTAGAGTATGATTCTTTCTCATATTATGATATTCCAGAATCTGTATCCAGAATCTTTATGTACTTACGCTAAAAGGGTGCAGCCAAAGGCCGGACTTGCGGCCTCACACATTTCTTGTTTCCCGGATTTGTATTTCTTTCTACTAATTCCTATAGTAGCTTGGGCTCGTAGAAGCTTAAATTTTGCGCGGACCAAAAAAACTTTGCCGCCATAAAATCTCAATTTTTTTAGCAAGCAAAAACTGATAGTTATGGTCATCACATTATTTTTCTACGGCCACTCAGTAAATCACCAACCAACACACTATCTACTCCTCCAGCATCACATTTTCATTTTGATATCTCATGGGCTTTGGATTGCTTGATGTTGTGTGAATTCTAACCACTTGTTTTTGCAGTTCTCACATAATGTTTGAAGTCCTCTGCCTTGTGTGAATTCACGCACTCATTCTTGTCTCCTGTCACTTGAATGGTTGAATTCACACATGTTCCCTCTGTAACTGTTCCTACATCAAAGCATTTTCATTTGGATGGCTTGATGAAGTGTGAATTCTAACCACTTTTCACTGTCACATAAATATAAATTATTGCAGTCTGCTATCATCTCTATCATGACTGATGAAATTCTACCTACATGACAGCAATTCTGCCTTGTGTGAATTCACACACTTATTGTCTCCTGTCACATGAATGGTTGAATTCACACATTTTCCCTCTGTAACTGTTCCTACATCAATGCATTTTCATTTGGATGGCTTGATGTAGTGTGAATTCTAACCACTTTTCACTGTCATATAAATATAAATGATTGCAGTCTGCTCCTTTGTGTGAATTCACACACTATGAAATTCTACCTACATGACAGCAATTGTACTCAGACTGTTAGTTAGAACCAGGATGTTGCTAAAAACAAGAGGTGTGGTATATTTTAGGTTGATTCTACTGAAATGATGCTTAATAGAAATCGATTGTTATAATATTATTATACTAGTTTAGCCACCTACCCAAGTATCACATTATTACTTAACTCCTTCTCATTTGATTGATATGTCATACCCCTATTGTTATTAGGGGCCTTGGTGTCACCCAACCCCCTTTTCAGCAGGTCGACAATGCAAAAACTCGGAAAAAAATGGCATTGGTATGTCCAATTGCACCTATCAGCCGCAAAACTTGCCCAGTGGCGGGGACCAGTGGCTTCCGGAGTAGACCTGGTCCCCCTCCATTGGGCGATGCGCTTGGTATCGTACCGGCACATCGCCATGGCCATTGGAATGGCCAGCAAACATTATGCATTTTTCATTGTTTTTTTTATGCATGCAACCCCATGCGGCCGCTGGGGCAATAAAGAGCAAGTAGTCCCCTGATGGCGGCGTCCAGTGGCTTCCGGGATAGCCATGAACCCCCTCCATTGGGAGATGCATGCAGTATTGTACTGGCGCATCAGGTCGGCCGTCGAACTGGGTCGGATGGAGGTGCATTTGTTCGTTGCCACTGCCTTTTTTGCTTGACTTAATCCTAGATAACGACCATGTTATGGTCCATTTAAACTAACGCCGAGTTACAATATTAATCTAATAGGTGTTTTTAGTTCATTCTTATGTTATTGGCCGCCGCCGACGACAATGGATGCCGTTTCGGCCACCATTGTTGCCGGCGGGCGAGTGATTACATTCAAATAAGAGAGGTCGATGCAAAAAAGTCAATAACTACTTAATTTTAATAGTTACTGCCATTTTTTAGAGCCAAACCTCTCGCCCAACCCCTCCTCTGGGTCGCCCACACATTTGATCGTATGGATTGATCAAATCCACGTCGCTGGAGGGGCGAGCGGATCCGCCACCATGGTCGCGTTGTTTGTGGCAGTTTGTTGTGTGTTGTGGGTCGTCTCGTGATGTCACAAGACCGTTGTATGTAAAAAATGGTGCAAAAATAACCTTAGGATGAGGTTAACGGTAGGGTAAAAAATGTTACCAGGTGGGCCACCCTGGCCTGCACCACACCTTGATGGGCTTGAAATACTGGTCTCACAAGTTCATGGAGAAACAAGTATTTCTTGCAAGAATTTTTGCAATATGATGTCGAAAGGTATTGTGAGATTCTTGCAAGATTTCTTGTCTTGAGGCATTGTGAGATGGATTGTCTCACATTCGCAAAATCACTGTAGAGACCTTGCAAGACTGAACTCTACTAATTAGACTTTTTTGTCATTCGGAAACCCATGTAGATACATACCTTACATCTGTTGGTGATATGTATGTAAATGTTGTTCCAACAAGACATTTAAGCATCAGGCCAATACTAGTTGCTGATGTGTGTCAACATGTCACTGTTGCCTGTTGTTTGGGCCTTTTTTTATATTTTGCTATCATCCTCCTGCTGACAATGTTGGAAAAGTGAAGGTCACTAAGAAACTAGTATCCACTTAGGCAAGAGTACACATAGGAGTGCTGATATTTTTATCAT
>JALLAZ010000176.1:0-22094 GCA_036939755.1 Stephanodiscus triporus
TCTGATGGGGGAAGGGCTCAGTACGAAGGACTCTCTTGACAGGGTTCACTCTGGAAATAACGCTTCTCAATTAAATTAGTTGGGCCTTGGAGTGTGTGTAAATTTTTACTCTACATCAGATCTATCAGAAAAGAGCTCCAGTTGAAGACGATCAAGGCTTATTTGACACCCAAAGTATCGCACTAATCTAAAGTCCTATTTTTAGAACGAGACAAGATTCAGGACCGGGAATATGTAGCACCTACAAATCGATAAAACCTAAGATAGTTCAAGCAAATCCAATCTCACAAGTATCGCCAAAACTCAATCGGAATCTTCATCGGAGCTGTCGTCTTCCTGCAACCAAACCACGACGGGCTCGGCCTCCGCCCTCATGCTGCACCTCTGATCCTCGTTCACGCTCTCGAGGGTGTACTCGGTCCTACCCTCCCCAGCCCACTCAAGAATGGTGTCCTCCTCGAGCACCTCCTCGTCGAAGAGCTGCTTGATTAGTACGGCGAAGTTCTTGGGCTTGTCGGCGCAGAGACTCTCGCAGGCGGAGATAAGATGGCGTTCCATGACGTTCTTCCCCTGTGTGATCTTGGCGATGGTAGGTGCGTAAGTTTGGACCTGCTTTAGCTTAAAGAACTCGGGAGTGAAGGCGGCCTGGATGAAGATGTGGATCTTGTCTTGAGACTTGAGGCCGGAGGCCATCTGCTCGTTGACGACCTTCTCCGCGATGAGGGAGGGGGATGCATCCGGATTCGCGGAGAGGTATTTCTTCGTCGCTTCGACGGAAAGGGCTGATTTTCAGTATTATATGAAGAGGGGGGAGAGATATCGACGCAGGCAAACGTGTGTGAGAACAGAGAGATATTATTGATGTTGGTGCGCACAACATGCAAGATAACATGGCACTCACCCATGGCATTGGCATCATCAACAGTCTCTGGCACACCATCGTCCTCATCATCATCGGAACCGAAGTCATCCACTTTGTCGCCCGAGACGGCATCTTCAAGATACGATATCTCCTCCTTGGACTTCTTCTCCTGATAAAAACGAGCATGGAAAGTTTTGATAAGATTTACAGAATGGAGGGGATCCAACCGTGGCGAAACACACAACTTCGACGTACCTTCTTCTTGTCCTTGTCCTTTTTCTCCTTCTTCTTGTCCTTTGATTTCTTGTCCTTCTTCTCCTAAGGCCGAACAAAAACACAGTCCAGTAAATGTGTTGATGTTCGATCAAAATTATCGGGACTGCGAACAACGTATATGTTAAGAACTAAATCATTGTATAAGCAACGCACCTTCTTCTTCTCGTCCACACTGCCATCACTGCTCCCATCCTTCTTCTCCTCCTTCTTGTCATCCTTCTTCTTGTCCTTCTTCTTCCCCTCCTTCTTCGCATCGGACCGCGCCTTCTTGTCCTGCGCGAGGATGAAGGTGCACAGCTTGTGGGTCATGTCCACCATCTCCTTCGCGCCGCAGGCGGCGCACTTGTGGTAGATAACGCCCGTCTTGATCTTGTACTCCGTCTCGGGTAGGTTGCAGTTGGGACATAGCACGAAGAGCTGGATGTACTTGTGCATCAGCTGCTGAAGCACAATGTCGGTGTGATGTCCGTTCACGATCGCCCTGTCGGTCTCGGCGCTGTAGGTGGTCTGGGAGCCCAACTCGCACCCGAAGAACTAAATTCGAAAATGGGGGGAAGGAAACAATTAAAAAGAGATGTCGATAATTAATCACTCCTAGTCTTTGAGAAAGTGGGGGACGAGGGAACGGAATGAGAAATCCCTCACCTTGTTCACCTCTCCCGGGTCGCGGTGCAAACTGAGCGCAACCTCGCTGATGTTGGGGACGACGGTTTTGCTACCATTGCCCTTGCCCTCCAGCTTGCCGAAGACCGTGGGCATTTTGTAGCGGTACTCGGGATCATCCACCTATTCGAAAAAGGCGAAGCAAAAAGGGGGGGGGATCGTAGGTGTCAGCGTCGTCCGTCATGTAATAACATCGTTGAGGCACGAGAAAGTAAAAAAAATTGAAGCGAACGACTCACCGGTGTGGTGCCGGCGATGTTTACAATAGCTCCTGGTCGACCCATCTTGTTGAGTGTAGTAACTTATATTTTCGGATTTATAATCATAGAGGATCTCCGTCGCGTGGGGTGACGAAGTTGGGGGATCGATGAGATGACTGAACGGGGTAAAAATCATGTAACCCTTCCGTTATTATTTTTGAAAAGGTGGTGTCAACGCCGTAAAAAGCAGCGGTGGCGTCGTCGGTTTGTTTATTCGATGCTGGTGGATGATAAAGGTTCTCGTGCCAGTCCTAGGGACGAAGGGGATCTTCGGAATGAATGCGTCGCACGTTGGGGAGGGATTCTCTGCTGCTGTTGCCGCGTCGCTTCTTGAATCTCTGCGGCGTGGCTTCTTTTTTCTTTTTTGGGTGGGATAGGAATCGTGGTTGTGGTGTGAGATGTCCGGGCGGGGGGATGGGTTTCGCTTGGGGGGAAGGGCAAGGCCAGACTGCCGAGAATAAATGAAACAACGAAGGACACTACTGCGCGTTTATCCTCCTCCAGAGAGCAGTGTAAGAATAATATAAAAGAATAACATGATGTTCCTTCTCCTAACCAAACGGCAATAAATCGAACTGTATAATTTCAATTAGGCTGACGATATGAACAAACGACGGCGCAACAACAACGAGCTGAACGCCGGATCCGCCGTCGTCGGGGATGACAGCTTCGACGAGGACATCGACGAGTCCTCCATCATGGGGTGCAAGGCGCGCTCCTCCGTCCCGGACGCAGACAGCACCCACGGCAACGGCAGGGGCCTGCTGGTCAACCTGATGGCCGGGACGGGGGAGGAGGACGCTTGCGACGCCGCGGTAGCGAAGGACGACGACGACGACGACGGGACTGTGCAATCCCGCGGGGGGTGCGACCACCACCGTCGATCCGTGTCGACTCGGCGGAAATTCTACTACTGGTGGACCAACTTCGCGTCGCGCGTGAGTCGATCGGCGTCGTCCCTCCTGAATCAGCACACGCCCAACCTCAACGACATGCTGGAGGCGACGGGCGCTCATCCGTTGGAGGAGCGGCGACAGTCGCGGGAGAGGGGGATGCCACGGGATGATAGTACACCCGAGAATCGCATCGACGACGACGACGACGACGACGATGACGACGATGATGGAAGCGGCGGCGATCGGGTGGCGTTCGCTCTGCGGGAAGAGATCGCCATGTTGAAGGAGAGGATACGCGCGTTGGAGTACGAAAGGGACGGGGCGGGGCAGGACCAACCTCCCCGTCGGGACGTCGTCGTTCGCGACGCCCCCTCGACCGCCGGGGGCATCGACGACATTCCGTCCGTCGCACCCGTTCGAAATCTTCGACCGGATCATATCTCGCGATATTCGCGCCAGCTCCTCCTGGGCGACGGATTCGGAGTCGCGGGGCAGAGGAGGCTCCTGTCGACGTCCGTGCTCGTGATCGGGGCCGGGGGCATCGGCTCGACCGTGTTGCTATACCTCGCCGCGGCGGGGATCGGGCACGTCACCGTGGTGGACTACGACCGCGTCGAGACGTCCAATCTGCATCGGCAGGTCATCCACAGGGATGTCGATGCATCTGGGGACATCGGCCAAGAAGGGGGATTGAACAAGGCGATCTCGGCCAGGCGCGCGATGCTGAATTTGAATCCGACCATGTCTTGCACCGCCTTGGCTATCGTGATAAGTGCCGACAACGCGTTGGAGCTAGTGTCGAAGCACGATGTCGTCGTAGACGCGAGCGATAATCCCCAAACACGCTATTTGCTGAACGATGCTTGTATACTGGCCGGCAAGCCGCTGGTGTCAGGAAGCGCCATGGGTACCGAAGGTCAATTGACCGTCTACAATTATCAGCCCGCCGATGCGTCATTGGATGGAGTGACGCAGCGAGCCGCATGCTACCGATGCCTATACCCGAAGCCCGTGGCCGCCGAGGGATGCAAGAGCTGCAGCGACAACGGCGTCCTGGGGATGGTACCCGGAGTCGTCGGCATCTTGCAGGCCGTGGAGGTGATAAAAGTCGTGACTGGCATCGGAAGCATCATGCATGATCGGCTGATGATGTACGACTCCATGCATTGCTCCTTTATGAACGTCAAGAAGCCTCCCGTGAGGCCGAATTGCGCCGTATGCTCTCCGGACTCCGCGATCAAGACCATGTCGGACAGCGCAAGGTCGTTAGAGAATGTGCGCGGCCCGAGCATTTGCGCTCTACCCACTTCGGGAGGGATGCTGGCCTCGGAGCAGAATGTTTCGTGCGTGGAATACAACCACTTACGCAAGAACGGCCAGCCTCACGTGCTCCTCGACGTACGTGTGGCGCGGCAGTACGAAATGTGTTCCTTGGACGGTTCGATAAACTTGCCGTTAGAGCTATTGGAGTCGCAACTTGAGACGGTTGGATTGATGTCCAAAGGAGAGTTGCCCGTTTTTTGCATCTGTCGTAGAGGAATAGCCTCTGCGGAGGCAACTGCAATCATTCAAAAATCGATCGAGGAGGGAAATGCGGTGCATTCAGTTTATAACATTGCGGGAGGATTGAACTCTTGGGTAGAGACAGTAGATTCGGTATTCCCGCGGTACTGATAGAGAGTTCTTCTGCGCCAGATCCGCGCTGCTCTCTCTCTGGTTAAGGAAGAGCAGACTAGAATTTCAATAGCGCACGAACGCGCACCGAAGGTTTTTTATCAGCACGTAACAGATCGTACGCCCACAGAAAAAGTACGGCAAACTGCCCCAAGACACAACTAAGCATGTCAAATGACGAAGAAGTCCAAGAATGTCCCTCTGAACGGGTATCATCATCAGCTTCTGATCCCACTAAAGCGGAGGCTCGATCTGGCTCACACAATGTAAATGGCATACTTGTCGAGACTGCGGTGCACAATGAGGCATGCATGGTTGATCAATGTGAGGAAGTACACTGTTGCCCCCAGGAGACGGAAGCTTCGGGATGTCTACCACATGAGTCACTCAAGTCGTCGAGTCAAACTGAGACCCTTAAGTCCTTGCTAGAGTCTGCATTTGGCAGAGAAGAGAAAGCCAAGGGGACAGTTCGAAAACTACAAGCAGAAGTGGAAAGACTGACCGATCTTATCGATAAGAATGAAATAGCCATTGCCCGTAAAAATAATGAGGCCGAGCATCTTTTACGTGATTTGGTCGACTGGAAAAATCAAGCAACCACCGCGAATGAGAGAATGAGTGCCAAGGAGATAGAAAACCAAAAATTGCAAAGCCAAAAGGAACAGCTCGAGATGTCCTACACAGAGATGATGGAAAGTAACATTTTACAGAAGGAGCATCTTGCAGAAAAGAATGACGAGGTCAAGAGAGAAAATGAGCGAAGAGAGCGCGTGGAAAAAGAATTGGAGAGCGTGCAATCAAAGCTACAGGCAAAAACGCAAGAGTGTATAGATAAGCAATATTCTGCCGCTACATCCCAGTCTAAGGTAATATCACTCGAGAAAAGCCTACTTGAGGCAAAAAAGGCCACCGCTTTGAAAGAGCAAGAGCTAAGAGAAGAGATTGTGAAATCTGAGAACACGGTTAAGGTTAAAGCGGAGCAAAAGAAAGCCTTGACAGAGCAAACTGAAAAAAATGCCCAATTTCAGATCGAACAGAAGAAGTTGCTAGCTGAGCACAACCAGCTGATATCAGAAAAGGGTCATTTGGAGCGTAATCTTGAGGCTGAACGTAAGTCAGCTCTTCGACTTCAGCAAGTCGTAGAGGATTCCAAAGTTTCTATACGCCAATCGAATGATGAGGTTCAACTGCTCAATAAGGAGTGTGACAAGTTAAGGAGACGAGAGAATGAATTCAATCGAGACATCTTGATGCTGAAGCGCGAGAATAGTATTCATTTGGGTCGTATACAAAGCTCCGAGGATATGTTGAAAAAATCCGATTCTGAAATTAAACACAAGGGAGAAATCATCGCTTCTCTTGAGAAGGAGCTTGCCGAGGCGAAGGATGTTAATGCGAAACAAGAACATTTATTCTGTCGTTTGGAAGGCGAGTGTGATGGTCTGCGACATCAGGTAAAAGACTCACAAGTGCATTACCAACGCATGTTCGACGAGAAGAAGATATTGGAAACTCAAGCAAAGGAACTGAACAAAATGATTGAGGAGCTTCAGAATCAAATCGAAGTACAAACGAGAGTTAAGGAAAAAATGAAAGAGGAGAACAATAATGTCTTGAGAGATCTGAACGATTCTCAAAAAGCCCTTCTCACGTTGGAGCAAGGAAGAAAGGACGATCACCTTTTATTGGATACTCTACGATCGGAGCTGTCTGACAAGGATTCTGCGCTGATAAAAGAAAGCTACGCTGTAAGTCGAGAGAAGGCGCAGAAGGATACGTATGCCGATGAAATATCTAGATTGAAGAAGACGATCGCCCAAAGTGAAGACACTATTCGAACTCATCAATCAGACGCGAGGCGCCTTGGCACAGCTATTCGTAAATTGGAGGATGCTGCATCTATACGAAGGAAAGAGTATGATCATGTATTGCATGAGCGCGATATCCTCGGTTCAAGTCTCATTCGTCGGAATGATGAGCTGGCCTTGATGTACGAAAAAATTAAGATCCTCCAGAGCACACAATGCAGGGGTGAACTCCAGTATAATGCCAGACTGGATGACATGCGCATATTGAAAATTAAAGTAAGGGATTTGCAGAGACAGCTGGCGATATCTCAAGGTGGCCAAGCTGGGACGGACGATCTCTCTAGAAAACTCACGGTTATTCAGAAAGAATTGATGCGAGAGAAATTGAAGGTAAAGGCCCTATCAGATGAATTGGAGACTCCTTTAAACGTGCACAGATGGCACAAACTAGAGGGATCCGACCCACAGGCATATGAAATGATTCAGAAGATACATATCCTTCAAAAGAGACTGCTCCAAAAATCAGAGGCGATTATCAAGAAAAACGCTATCATCAGAGACCACGAGAAACGTCAGCTGGATATGGAGAAGGTTATAGCTCGTCAACCAGGTCCAGACATGGCTGAGCAGCTTTGCTTTTACCAAAATGATGTGACTAAGAAGACGAAACAGATGAAAGCGATGGCTAGCGAGCTCAATATGCATCAAACACAAATCAACGAGTACAAGCGCGAAATAGAAAATCTAGAAACAGAACTCCTTAATTTCAAGAGGAAATACTTTGAGCAAAAAAGGCGAGAAACATTAAAGGAAAAGGAAATGGTAATAGACTTGCCGTCGGAGTTTGCTCCAAATACTAGACCAGCCAAGACTGGTGGGCAAGATGCCAGTCCTGTGGTGGAAGTGAAGAGGGTGAAAGAGGAGCCTTTCAAGGATCATTCCGGCACTGTCAAGTTAACTTCATTTGCAGGAGTGGTTTTTGGAATAAAGTAATCAAAACAATGCGTTTATCCATAATTCATGTTTTATGTTTGCGTCGCTTGCTCACGAATCCTTTGATCATAATGTTGATGGGCGCACTCCACTGACTTGTCCATTGCCAACAGGCTAATGGAGTATTTCGGTGTACTACACATATTTACCAAGCGACATACTGCTCAGTCAAGCAGAAAAAACTCGACCCATACTGGAGATTCGATGCTAGATTGCAAAACTTTGTGACTAAAGAGTTTGTGACCGAGGGAAACTGATTTCTTGTCACAACTTCATCGGAACATCTCAACAGTGGTCAACATCATATTCGGGAGTAAACTTTACGTTCTACTCTAAGTATTATTACTATTTACATATCTATTTAGGTGGTTAGCACGCCTCTGGCAGCAGCGTACCATAGTCTATCGCCAACTTTCTCCCTCTCAATTTGCTTCTTATAGATGAGCTATGGAGAGTGTTGACTTTAAATATTTGGATGAATTTGCAGTAGCAGTAGCGAGTGGTTGATGTGATAGTAGCGTAGGTAGCGGTGGGCTGTGGCGAATGGATGTACAAGTGATTTCACCTGCCCAAGATATAGTGAGAACATGTCGTCTTCGGACTTGCTGAGTTGGCCTTCTGTTATGTTCCTTTGAACATGAGCTGATCCTAGCTTTATTGAGCGAGGATGCTGTCCTTGAAACGAATGGCGACGCGACGGATGGTCTTGAGGGGCCCGCGACGCATGTGCGATCGCACAGCTTTGTTAGATTCTTCCATATCCATGGACATGGTCGGCCAGTCATCAGTCGGCGAGCCGAAGGAGTAGGAGTTGTCATATTCGCTGCAAGGAGAGAGGCATCGAACGAACAAGTATGTAGCGTTAGGAAAACATGAAGTGTAAATGATTATCAAGCGCAAAGTCCTACGTCTCTTGTCATGTGCGAACTCACTCGTCGTAGACGGGAGGCTTGGTGGTAGGATCCACCTCGCTGTACCAGCTCCACAGAGTGTGAATCGGAAGATCCTTGCTCGTAGGCATCGACGGCATGGACGGCATGGCGATCGCAGGGATGGACCACGCATTCAGCTGAGTAGACGTCGCGTCGCCGCCGGCGGCGGCCTTTCCCGGAGAGGCGAAGAAGCTGTAGCTCTTCGGTAGGGTCTTCTTGATAGTATCGCCCGAAATGAGGTAGGTCGAGCTCAACTTGCGCGTTAAGCTCGACGCCGCCGATGCCAAGACCATGGCGTCGTGCGAGGTAATATGGTATTGGCTGGCGAAGGCGCGCACGTGCTCAATGCAAAGTAAGAAGATAGTCATGAGGAGGGCGGTCACGGCGGTGGCTCGACTTTGGAGGATACGAGCATGGTGTTGGAGCTCCTGCCTATTGGTGATGATCATCCTTCTTTTAATCGGTGGTGGTTTGAACTCTGTCGGTAAGATTTTTCTTCTTTCAGCGGTGCTTTATTTTTTATGAGGTGATCGGTATGGTATCGTAACTTCTGCGTGAGTGGAAATCCAATAAACTTTCATTCACTCGCGTCCATGAAGCGTGAGCAAGAGTGATTGGCAATCGCCACAGAAAATTTCGATGCGATCAGAATTTTGTCTCACTTCGATGGTTAAACGCACGAATGTCGTGGTCGTGCGACGTTAAGTCGTCAGGGGTGGCGTGGCTTTGGCAACTTCGGCAGAAGAGAATTTTGGTGTCATGAAAAAATGAAGGGTGTGTCAAAGACATTTTTTTCACAGAGGAGGGAAAGGGAGGAATCTCCACGTGGGAATCAATACTTATTATTTATACCTGCGTTTCCATCTCTTTTTGTGAAAAAAACAGTATCGTACCTACGATAAAGTCTATTGTAGATACAACACTCCTATTTACGATAAAAATACTAAATACGTACGATACGATACCAGGGGATAAAATAAGTTGGAATTTCCATATCTTTATCTCTTGGGTTCGGTTCTGTGATGCGCAACCCGAAGCCGCGTTGGCCGTGCGTTGGCTGGTGCCGCATAGTTCGTCCATCCTCGCCATCTGTGTAAACTGCCCTCCGCCTCTGATCGGCATTCCCGGCGAAACTACCGCCTCTCACCATTCAGAATGACGTCTTCAACGACCGGCGACGGGAAGTTCCACTTCGCCATCGATCGGGGCGGGACCTTCACCGACGTGCACTGCCGTCTCCCCGACGGTTCCGAGCTCGTGTCGAAGCTCCTGTCCGTCGATCCGGCCAACTACGACGACGCCCCCACGGAGGGCATACGTCGCGTGTTGGACGAGAACGATCCCGCCGGGAGGGGGAGGCATCCCCGCGGCGTGGCGGTGGACACCTCGCTCGTCGGGAGCATACGCATGGGCACGACCGTGGCGACCAACGCGCTCCTGGAGCGGGAGGGGGAGCGCATGGGACTCGTCATCACCAGGGGATTCGGCGACCTGCTGAGGATCGGGGATCAGACTCGGAGCGACATGTGAGGTCACGTTACACTGTTTGCGTCGATGTTGTGCAAATACCAGACCACTAATTCGACATTCATATCGTACCCGACGCACTGCAGATTCGATCTATCGTGCAAGGCGCCGGACGTTCTGTACGAGGAGGTGGTAGAAATCGACGAGAGGGTGATGCTGTCTGAATTTTTCGACGAGGACAAAAGCGAAGAGGAGATCGAATTGTTGGAGCGAACGTCGCAGACGATTCAAAGTGGTGGTCAATATTCGTCCGACTGGCCGAAGGCGGGGATTGGAAAGCGCTTCGCGGGCGTTACGGGAGAAAAGGTGAGTTTCGTTGGGAAAGCATGTGCCGACCGGTACCGTCGCTATTTCTCTAACATTACGGTTCCACAACAAATATTCAGATAATTCCAATCCGCGTCCCGGATGCCGATGCGGTGCGTGCATCCCTTCAGACATTAGCCGACAAGGGAATCAAATCTCTCGCCGTCGTGTTTCTCCATTCTTACGTGTACCCAGAGCACGAAAATTTCGTCGGAGACATCGCCAGGTCTATGAACTGTTTCCAGAAATTAGTCTGTCGCACGAGGTACTGAGCATGGTCAAGTTGGTCCCTCGTGGGCATACGGCTTGCGCCGCGGCCTATCTCACTCCCAAAATCACAGAATATTTGGCGGGGTTCACGAAGGGGTTCGACGATGGTCTCATGACGAACGTTCGATTGGATTTTATGAAGTCGGATGGCGGCTTGACTCCCGTGAATGATTTTGGTGGCCATCAGGCTATTCTGAGCGGACCGGCGGGAGGGGTCGTGGGTTATGCCAAAACCTCGTATCGCCCAGTTTTGGACGAAGATGGCAATGCCCTGAATAAACCGATTCCGATAATCGGATTCGATATGGGAGGAACGTCGACGGATGTTTCGCGTTACGATGGAACGTTCGAGCATGTTTTCGAGACCACAACTGCCGGCGTATCTATTCAAGCTCCGCAATTAGATATTCACACTGTTGCGGCAGGAGGAGGATCGAGGCTTTTCTTGCAAAATGGCCTCTTCGTGGTAGGGCCTGAATCGAGTAAGGCGCATCCAGGACCTGTTTGCTACAGAAAGAACGGATACCTGGCTGTGACGGATGCAAACGTTGTGCTGGGGAGGGTCATTCCCGAGCATTTTCCTAACATATTCGGACCTAACGAGGACGAATCGTTGGATCTAGAGGGGGCTCGGACAGCATTTCGGACACTTGCCGAGAAGAACGATGATGTAAAGGGAACGGTTGAGGAGATTGCATTTGGGTTCATACAAGTCGCCAACGAGGCAATGTGCCGGCCCATAAGGAACCTGACTCAAATGGTGAGAGTATGTTTTGCTTTTGTTTTGTCGCCATCCATTCGGTATAGCTTGTCTCATTACGTCCTACTCATGCAATGCGACAGCGAGGATTCGACATAACAAAACACGCCTTAGCATGCTTTGGCGGTGCCGGTCCACAGCATGCATGTGCCATGGCACGTAGCTTAGGAATAACAAAGGTGTATGTGCATCGTTATGGTGGCATTCTTTCTGCGTATGGTAAGAGTATTATTATTCTTTTGTGGGCGTTGTTTCAAAATAGTTGCAGTCAATGCTTAGACTTCTTCTTTGTTTACTCGCTCTATTGTCAGGATTGTCAATGGCGGACGCCGTAGTGGAAGAACAGGAGCCTGCGAAGGAGATATACGCAATTGCGAAAGTTGGCGTCGGATTCGACGAGGACCAGGACCCTTCGGCAAAAACAAGAGAAGCTCGACTTGAACAGCTGGCAGTGAAGGCTCGCTCGACTCTTGTAAAGCAAGGTTACTCCGAAGAATCCATTATAATCGAAAAATATTTGAACATGCGTTATCAAGGAACGGACAACGCAATAATGATCAAAGAGAGAAAAACCACTGATGCCAAACTGCCATACGCGAAGACATTTATAGAGCAATACCACCGGGAGTTTGGATTTGAGTTGGCGGGACGTGATATACTGATTGATGACTTTCGCGTTAGAGCCTTTGTGCCAGGCCCAATTCTTCCACCACAGCATTCAATGCCGTTACTCGGTTCGCCTGTTCCGTCTGGAAGCACTCGTGCGTACTTTGAAAATGGATGGGAGAGTGGTAAGCTTGCTGTTTATGTAAGACGTTCCGCAGCGAAACCCACTCGTATATTTACTCATCATTGTCTCCCCGTTCATTCCTTCAGTATCCACCTATAACTTTGAAGATTTGAAGCCGGGCCATAAAATCGACGGCCCAGCCATTGTGTTCCAGTCGATCAGTACAATAGTCCTTGAAATCGACTGCACTGCACTAGTAACTGCAGATGGCGACCTTGATATTACAGTTGAACGGAAGAAGTATGAAGAAGACACAAAAACTGATCATGAGATAAAAGTGGATCCAGTTTTGTTATCCATTTATGCTCATCGATTCATGGGGATTGCAGAACAGATGGGTAGGACTTTAGCCAGGACAGCTATATCTGTAAATATCAAGGAAAGGCTAGACTTTTCCGTGAGTACATTTTCAATATTGATGGAAGTACTCATATATGTTGCCGGCGTTTTACTCACACATATTTTATCCCTCTCGTCGCCAGTGCGCACTTTTTACAAGCGATGGAGGTCTCGTAGCTAATGCACCACATATTCCCGTCCATCTTGGCGCTATGCAGTCGGCGGTGAGGTTTCAGGTTGAGTATTGGAATAGCGAAGGAAGAGATGGCATTAGGGAGGGAGATGTATTCGTGTCAAATCATCCTCAGTTGGCAGGCGGTAGTCATCTGCCTGACAGTGAGTTTTGGACTATTCCAGTCGCGTGTATTTTTTTGTGAACTTAATCCGTGCCAATACACATCTCACTTGTGATTTTTCCCCTCTCTCTCATTGAATTGCTTTAATGCATAGTTACTGTCATCACACCTGTATTTCATCAAGGAAAAATTCTGTTTTACGTTGCATCCCGCGGTCACCATAGTGATATTGGAGGTATCACTCCAGGGTCCATGCCACCACACAGCACTAATTTAGAAGAAGAGGGTGCCAGAATTGTTGCCTTCAAGCTGGTTAAGGACGGAAGGTTTCAAGAGGACGGTATTACTGATATTCTCGTCAATCAAAAATTCGGTGGAACGCGCAATCTCAAGGACAACCTGAGTGATCTCAGAGCCCAAGTTGCCGCGAATAACTCCGGAATTCGCTTATTGCAGAGTCTTGTTAGTGAAAATGGGCTTGAGAATGTCCAAGCATACATGCACTTTATCCAGAAAAACGCTGAAATGGCAGTCCGTCAGATGCTGAAAAGCTTCGCGGCTACACAAGGAGCCCGAGCGAGTGCGATTGATTATCTTGACGATGGCACGCCTATCAAACTTACCATCGATATTGACCCGGATACAGGAAATGCATGCTTTGATTTTGAAGGTACCGGGCCTCAAGTATTGGGCAATTTGAACGCTCCCCCTGCGGTGACATACTCTGCAGTCATTTATTCACTGAGGAGCCTGGTTGGGCAAGACATCCCGTTGAATCAAGGCTGCCTGGCACCAATCGAATTCAAGATTCCTCGCTTTTCACTCTTAAACCCCTCTGATGATCTTGGAGTCGTGGGCGGCAATGTCCTTACGAGCCAGCGAGTTGTGGATGTTGTGCTCAAAGCCTTCAAGGCATGTGCTGCTAGCCAAGGATGCATGAACAACCTCACCTTCGGTGATGACAGGTATGTTCTCTGACTTCAATTTCTGCCAAAGAGTTGGATTGTCAAATCTTACATTTGTTTCGTCTTCTCTCTATTCTATTTTGCAGGTTTGGATACTATGAAACGATTGCGGGCGGGGCAGGGGCTGGACCAACATGGGAGGGGCGTAGTGGTGTTCACACTCATTGTACAAACACTCGGATCACTGACCCAGAGATTTTAGAGAGAAGATATCCTGTACTATTGCGACGTTTTGGGCTGCGAGCAGGAAGCGGTGGAGCAGGCATGCACAAAGGTGGAAATGGAGTGATTCGTGAGATCGAGCCTCTTCGCCCCTTAGTAATGAGTATATTATCAGAACGGAGGACTCTTTGCCCGTACGGTCTAGAAGGCGGCGAGCCTGGAAAAACGGGCAGAAACCTGCTGATCAAGGAGGGCGGTATCGCGTTGAATATTGGAGCTAAGAGAAGTGGGATTATCAAAGTAGGCGAAAGGCTTGTAATCGAAACGCCTGGTGGGGGAGGCTATGGTGTAGGCGCCTGAAGGTTTTAGTAGTAGAATTGAGTACGATACCCTCGGACCTCCGCTGAAGAGGGTAACCCGAGCCGTACTTATCCTTGAGATGTTGCTGCTCCAGAGTAAAATAGAGGTGAAAACCGTTTTGTTCACTGTCATAGCAGTCTGAATTGAAAGCTTAATCGATATGATATTGCAGCAATTGGTGCAATACGAATTCAGCGGAACCAGGGCATAGATGAGAGGTACGCATCTAGTTTCACTTCGAAGTTCGTTGATTTGATATCGAATCGCCCTGCATTATTGTCTCTCCCCTCCAACGGATCTACTTGGATATCCTCCGGTCGATACAACGGCGACCTCACGACGCATTCAACCCAGATTTCCGAATATATATACTTCAATGCAGTCTGAAAAGAGGTTATGGAAGTGCTTTCCCCCCCCGCAGCACGTGCGCCTGGTAAGGTGTTCATGACCGGGTTGTTATTTGTATACAATGCTATTCGAAGACCGGATATGGTTTCGTAGCAGTGCAGCGTCCCGGCCCCCGTCTTGACCGATTGAAGTGCTAGCGATTCCGTGAGAGATGGTGTTGATTTAATGAGGATTGATTTCGCGAAGAAAAACGCAATTCATTGAAGAGATTATTTTACCTGGCGACCCCCCCTCGGGCGTAAGGCTGCCAACTAATTCCCGCAGACTGAACAACATCCCGAATATTAATTTTCGCTGTTCCGACACTTGCTCTGCATCTTGCATGAGTTGTTGCTTTGTCGTGGTGTAGCGTTTTGTGAACAAAGTCTTGCCCTTCCTGTCAAAGATGTGAATCGCGTGGACCGTCATTTTTACAGCCTAATTAACGAGGAATAACCGCGTCGACCGTTTCCACACGCAAGAGACTTCTCTGAGGTAGATAGGGACAATTGAGAAGAAAGAGAGAGCAATTGACACACTCTGGGTTGCGAAACAGGTTGTTGGAGGAGTTCTTGACAGGAGCGGAAGGACGGAGGAGGAAAGGCTGAGAGGAGATGAGGGGATAATTTGTCCCTTGGGTGTTTTTGACCGTGTTTTTCTATGGGGGTAAAGTAGACTTCGGTCAAGTCCGCCCTGGCCTGCAGCGGGGAACGTCCCTCCGCCCACACCTGCCGAGAACAACATAGTAAACCCGTCGCCCACGCACATCGCAACGGGGCAATGGTCGAAACGAATAAGCAGACCGGCTATGGCGCCGTAGACGTTCCGCCTGGAGGGACCGAGGACTTTGACGAGAGTAATACATACTATCTGAATGAGAGCGGGCTGTCATTGAATCGATTCTTCCGGGCGGCGGTTCCCATCGTCGTTGCTCTTGTGATCATGAGCGGCTTCGGCTACGGCATGACTCATGGGTGAGTGTGTTAATTTGGTTGCAAGTTGTTGGGCTCAGCGGCTTGTGATTGCTGTTACTCCTACGTCTCATCTGGTTCGATCGCCAGTGGGTTGCCACATTCAATGGGGAGTTTCGTTGGTAGGTTCTGTTCACCCTGGTCCCATGGTTTCGCAATCTATTCACACTTCACTCTCTTCTGTCTGACTATTGCCGATTTTACAGCTTCAGCCACTTTTACGGCCCGCCTAAAGTCGACGAAAGCAGTGTGAAGCAAGACAAATCCTTCAGTTCGCTCGATAACAACATACGTGGTGGTGGCGAAGCACTGGAGTCAGATATATCTGCTGCTGCCGCGTGTGAGATGAATAAAAAATGTTCAAAGCTAGAATTGGTTGGATATTGCTGTCCCACAGAAAATGGGGTGATGCTAGAATGCTGCCATTGAGAATCGCGGCAAAGGAAATTGCAGAGAAGCTATCAAGACGTACGGAAAAAGATCGCCATTGATGAGGTAGAGACTAGGACAAGGGTTGAACTCAGCTCTTTCCGTTCTGCTCAGACACATCGCATATGAGTCTGAGTATTTTCACGAACATGTCCCGACTGCATTTACATTGAGAGTGAGTCATCACGGTTGTGCAGTCCCCCTAACCCTAGCATATGTTTATTGTTGGAGACAAATAGTATCATTCACTGGATTGCCATGGATTTAATGCAACATGAGAATAATGAATCATCTCTGTCATCCTGTTGTCAATCCATAAAATGTCTTTTGCTCGTGTTGCTCGTGATGCTAGTGGATGGCGATGAATCAGCAGCAAATAGCCCTACTTACTTGACACGAGGCAGATGAAATATTACCCCTTCACCTAAATACAGAGACCCATCTCATTTTGACGGTACGATAGATTAGGCAGGGTATTAGCAAATAAAGTTAGCTTAAAATTTAATGATCATAAGCAGTTGAGAGGAAGGTGTATGTGATCATATGTGGGTATGCACTATGGCACTCGAATACAGCAGAGAATAATAGCCTCCTACCGCCATTCTCATACCGTTGTATATTGACTGCTGCCATGGAATGAGAGGCAACCAAATAGAATACCGATTAATCCTCAGTATCTGGAAGAGCAGTTCCTATGTCTGACAGGTCAGCGAAAGGCGCAGGTGATGACGCTGCATTTTTCGCCCCGCTTACATAGCTATCACTATCGCTTGCGCCACTCAAATGTTCGAATGGTGGAAGGACAGACTTGTGAACGTTTTGTTCCCTAGATTGGGGGACACTTTTTTCTTGCACAGGAAATGAGCCTTGTGCGGATTGTTTTGCTTTGGAATATTCTTCCTCGACATGATCCTGAATAGGCACGAAATCAGACACAGGGGGTTGATGATAATTGAGGCGATGCTCGTATGGTCTGGCAAAGTCTCGAGGGGGGCCAAGACCTGAATGCGGTTGATAATGCTCATGCGAATATTTCTCCTCTCTTTTATTTTTTTTGTAATCCACCTTCAATCGTTTGCCTTGTATCTGAAAAGTAAGATGGTGAAATTGGTGTGAGAATGTGAAAATGCTACCATACCATACCATTCAATTGTCTTTGTGCTCAACGACTTACTTGGTAACCGTTGAGATGTTGTATCGCCGAAGCTGCCGACTCAGCGGATTCGAAGCTGACGAAACCGAAGCCCTTTCCTCTTCCAGTGTCTTCTTCAGTCTTAATGCTCACACTAAGAATGTGTCCATGAACCTTGAATAGCTCGTGCAAGTCATGATTGGTCATGTCATTTGGAATGTAAAATACGAACAAAGTGACCCCCCCGGGGTTTTCTCTGTTGTCACTATTGACGATAGGCCTCCCTGGATTTCTGGCAAAACTCCTGGGCGGTCCAAGGTGATGCCCTCGCCCTCTCCTTGGCGCTCCGTAGGCGCCATGCTGAGGTTGACCTTTATACTGCTGGGGGTATTCACCCCTACCAAGATATGAGTAACCTTGAGCACCGTACGCCGAATACGACCCCATCCCTGCATAGCCAACCCCTGTCGGAGCTTGAGGATGTGCATAACCAGGTTGATAACCAGTCATGCCACCAAATGAAGCATGTGGCATCGCTGAGTTTGCGTCATAGGAAAATTGGCCACCAGAGCCATAATTGTACAGCGGCGACTGATACGACTCATATCCAGGATATGACGGCCCCGCTGGCGAAGCATCGAATGGTGGCAACGTTGAATAATGTGTCCCTGGCCCCGTTGTGAGAGGTGAATATGGAGAGTGCCCAGTGGGTGATCTCGAAGGGAGGATACCACCTGCGCCTGGCATAACTGTCGACGGTGAAGCATCAAATGGCGGCAACGTTGAATACGTCCCTTCTCTTGTTGTTGCAGGTGAATATGCAAAGTGCCCCATTGGCGAGCTCGACGGGAGGATACTCCCTGAGCTTGGCATACCTGTACCCGATGAAGCCTCGAGTGGCGGCAACGTTGAATACGTCCCTGATCTAGTTGTGGAATCTGAATATGCAGGGTGCGTCATGGGTAAGCTCGACGGGAGGATAGGTCCTAAGCTCGATCCAGGCGGTGGCGTGTAGCCTGGCGTTAGTTCGTAGGCTGGACCTCCTGTCATTGGAAAGTGCGGGTGTCGGACGGCTTGGGGAGCTACAGGTTGCAAATCTTGATTATCGCCATCTCCAGAAGGCATTGAAGGAAGAATGCTCGAATACGAGGTGGCGACCCTTGGCGGGATTTCCTCTTGCAGTCCCTCTTCGTCTCTTCCATCCATGGCTGGCAATAGGACTGTCGAAATAGGCTCGTTGGTCGCCTATTACGATGCTTCCTCTCAACGACTACAATTCGTTGCTCGATTCGTTGATAGCTTAAGACTATGCACATGGAGTAACAGAGAGACAAAGGGGTAAGAACGAGAGACTGGACAAAACAGATGACCCTTTGTCGACTAGAATTAAGAGGTCACCGACATGTTGCCACACATCCTCGCTGTCTTCCCCTCAGCAATGGATAAGTTTAGGCGTGTGTGATGCGCCTTTCTAAGAAAGAAAGAATCCGCCGGGGAAAATAATATGCGTAACATCATAAAACAACGTCGCTATCGGCACGAGACTGCTAGGATGGTTCCAACGAATAACCCATCGCAGACCTCTTAAGAATATCAACAGCATCATGCACTCCAACCAATCCAATGACACACACCGAAGACAAATCGGGGGGGGGGGGGGGGGGGAAGAGGTGACAAGCCTACCATACGGGCATGGCGTGGATCATGTTGCATACCTTTGGTCTTGGCGGTATGTTTGTTTTCCCAAAATTAAAGGAACAATGTGAGTAGGAATTAAATTCAATGCTGCTTTCGCGGGGAAGCCATGGTCTAGCGGCTGGAATAACACAAGATCAGAAAAGGTGGTTGTTCGTGGGTGTGTTGTGGGAATGCTCATTCTCTTGTTGGTTGCGGGAGGGTTGTCTTGTGGAGGTGCCTCTAAGTTGATCTGTCTCATCCTCTTTTCGCCACCACAAGTTTTTTCCAACGGCCACTCTACGTTGGAATTTTATATCAATTCTTTCTGATCCAAATTTTGTTTAGACTCCGCGCGAAATTCCCGCCTAAACGGCTTGTCTGTCGCAGGCCCAGGGCGGTTACTTTAACACCGACGAGATGGTGAGGGCAGACCGTACGATACCTTTCTTTTTCTCCTCCCCGCGACCTCCCCCGTTTCCAAGAACAGAAAACTCTCCCCATGTCTCCACTTATAGCTTTTAGGTTTCCCCCCGACCTCACGCTTTTTACCACTTTTCAAATGCCTCCGCTTATAGGTTTTGGGTTTAAGCCGGTACCTACTACTTTCGTATGTTTTAAAATGCCCCTACTGATTCTATATATAATATCAACATGCCTCCACCTATAAGGAAAGCGCGCAACCAATTTTTGTGCACCCTCCCCTTGTATTCGCTACTTTTTCTTTACCTGTCGGCGTTTTTTGAGAAATCCGAAAATTTGGGTTCCGACAAATTCGCCGATGCACACACGACTCAGATGTTTCAATTTCGCCATCTTAATTTTTCACCCGCCGTATTAGATATTCACTTTTTGTTTGCCCGTCGCTTACCTAATTACACTTTTTGTTTACCAAGCGTCTAAATTACGTAACTTTTATATGACCCATATACGTCATCAAAGCACTTTTGTTCTACCGTCAAGAAAGTTACTTTTTATTTACCCCCACACGTCACATATGCCTTTTAATTTACCCTCACGCATCACATATGCTCTTTTGTTATGGACGACATACCTATATTGGCGTTTCCCTCACATCTCAGAGACCACATTTGCCCTACACCGCATATCTTAATCATCATGGCGAAGACCCATGGCACGAACCCTCACAGTCAAGACCCCCCTCCTCGGCGTAGCAATCGGAATGCGCCGCGCACATCGCCTGTGGGAAAGAAAGCGCCTGGACGCAAGGGCACTGTTGCTGCGCGCAAGGCCACTCTCTCCACTCTCTCGACACGCAGGAATGACAAGACAACTCTCTCGACGCGCAAGAAGGACAAGACAAACACTTCTGCGCGCGCCAACACTGCTCCACACGACAGCGACTCCGAGAGTTCTAATTTCAGTGGCCAACGCAAGGCGCCGCCTGAATTAATTGCGCCGGCGCAGGCCGCTGAGCCTCGTAGTATGCCCACGCGCAAAGCTGCTGCGCGCAAAACCCCCCCCCCTCTACAGCAGCCGCCCTTAATTCCTCTTGCTGAAGGGTCCGCATATCCAGTTAGAGCAACAAGAACTCCCGGTCCTGAGCCACCCAAGTTACTCAGCATTCCAGACTCATTTCAGCCGTTCGAAGAAGATGACGATTTTGAGGAAATTTGCACAGACGCGCGTTCTGAGGACGCTGACGATGACAATTACGAAGACGCGCGCGAGGAGGACGATGAGGATTCGGGGGGGGACAAGGATTATGTCCCCCCATCTGCGCCCTCTGACGACGATGACTTTGATCATCTCCTCGACGATGACATAGACGAAGAGGATAGGCGCATCACAAGTATGCAAAGTAAGGTGCGGATTCCGACTGGTCGCCGTCGCGGGAACCTAATTTCAGGGGGACCTGTTGCTCCGAATTATTTGGTGATGTCCCCAGAGGAAGCTTCGGAAGCGAGGCGCAAGTACCTCGCTGAGCGCAAGAATTGGCGTGATATGCAACGGCGTGACAGGCTCAAGGGGAACAAGGACTCATCGATGGAGGCGTCCGATTACACGGGTGATCTCACACCCACATTGCGTCCTATGACGCTGGTCGAGACATCGCGCCTTCAAGTTGGACAAACATTTCCTGAAAGCGGTCTGGTTAAGCTCCGCGTCGCCGAAGAGGCCAATCACCGGGGCATCTACTTCAGCGTTGATAAGAGCGACGAAATGCGAATCGTCTGCAAGGGTGAGGGTACGTTCTTGGTTCAAGCTGCCAATTCGAACAGGGGGTGGAGAATCACCACATGTAATGTGCTTGTGGAGCAAGGTGACCAGCCTTCCCAGGAGGTATCAGCTCCCAAAGCTGTTCCTCGCTCGCCGTACAAGGCGTCCTACATAATCCCACTTATTGCTCGAACAATTGCAGTGACACCACTTGCATCGAACAAGGTTCTGCGCCAAGTTCTCGAGCCATATGGAAGAGAGTATTGTTTCACGGAAGCAATTATCCAGAAAGCGCGAACGGACGCTAGGAAGCTGATCTTTGGAGATGCCGACGAGAATGTTTCGTTCGCGCACTTTGTGAAAGCGGACCTAGAGAGGGCGGGTCATCACGTGACACTGTCGTTTACTACACGCAAAGAGACAATGCAAAATCTGGATAAGGTCGTACTTGCTGAGGAAGCACAACGCCGTAAGGATGCTAACATCGATGGACTTCCACCAGCGGAGAGGAAAGCTTTCATTCTTCAGTGGCGGACAAAACATGCGTCTCAACTTCACGAACGATTAGGGACTCCTGAAGATGGTGTTAATCTGAGGTTTCTGAATGGTGTATTCTTCACACCCTCGTTTACCAAAGAGACGGTTCCTCTTCTCCAAAAGGTGTTCATGGCGGATGCGTGCCATTTGAATTTTGGCAAGTATACTTTATTCTCGTGTTATGGAGTCACGGCCAATAGCAATGCGTCACCTGTTGCATTCGCTATTATTTTCGGTAACGAGAGCACCAGCACCTGGCGCCAGTTTTGGACGTACTGTTTGGAATTGCATCCCACGATCGATTCGGCGGACGTGACTATTATTACTGACCAGGACAAGGGACAAAAAAATGCCATCTCACATTGCCTGCAGTCTGTCGGGCACTTCCACTGTTCGTACCATCGACGGCAGAATATAATTAAGATGTGCGGAGGAGGTGGGGGCAAAATAGCACACTCAGCTCTCTGGATGTATAACAAATTAATGAAATGCAAGAACGTTGAGCAACTTCAGTACAACAAAGACAAGCACTGCCCCCACATGAGCAACAAGGACCTTTATTACCTCAATTCCCTTGAGGATCAGTCACAGTATCCGGCAGCCAGGTGCGCCATGGACCCATCTATTTTCATGTATTCTCGTTC
>JALLAZ010000177.1:0-27608 GCA_036939755.1 Stephanodiscus triporus
GCTAGAGCCTAAAAATACCTGCACTGGTGCAGGTTTCCCGTGTACAAATATCAACGTAGGAATTAGTATGATTTCGCCGATCCCACCTTGATCGTCGCTCGCGAGACCACACGTGGCCTCTCTATTTTTCCGCCGCAATGGGGGGATGCTTCGAAGGTCAACCTTCGACGCATACTGTATCTCCTCCGTCACGTCATCCCACGTACTTCGTGTCTTGATGCGCGCGCGCATGCACGTGCATCTTGTGCTGTCTGGCTACGCAGGCGCAGCACAGGGAACCAAAAATCACTCTACAACCGAGAGATTCTTTTATCTCCGTAACACCCCATCCTCCCCAGCTACTTTTGGTCCCAGAACATGTGTTTCTGGCTATGTCAAAAAATCTATCGAGCGAATCCCCTCCTGTGCTACTCACCTACAGTCCTGTGGGTGCCCAGGGCACAGCTTCTGGGTTAACCACTTCAGCCATTGAGTCAATTGTCGGCCAGTCCATCCTTCGTGTATGTATTTATTGTTTTTATTCCGTACGTGAGACGATGCTAACCCCTTTCATTCTACTGTATTTTATCTTGAAATTGCATTTATGCAGACGATTACTCTTGGGGGATGGGGGTGTTAATCTGCAGACAAAACAACATATTCATTGCACGAGGGGGGGAACCCTTGCATTTTTTTATTTTACTAATGCTAACTTGTAATGATTGTGAAACATAAACACACGACAATCAGATGGCAGATGGTGATGTGGCTCTGCTTCTTGCTCCTAATCCTTCTTCCATCCAGTCCTATCAAATATCAAACCACATCCTTCAAACCCAGGACTGTCAGACACATTATCTCTACGAGCCAATGCAAGCTCGTAACCTAGCTCAAAAAGGTAAGCAGCCATTTGCATGTACTTTTTTTCGCCCGTCTTACCTCGAAAATTCAAAGCACTAATCCACTTCTCCTCTTCCTCCGTGAAAATCAACAGCCCACCTGACTTCATAAAACATCCCGGAGGATATTCTGCCGAAAAACCTACACCAACGTATGCCGTGAGATGCTCATAATATCCTTCCTTCGCGGTCGAAGTAGAACGTGCACTTGTCTTGGATGGAAAAGAGTGATAGAAGCGAGAGTCGTCGTCGTTCCTATCACATCTTGCTCGCTCCATATGAGTATGAAGACGCTTGCCAATTCCACCCTCCCCAGTGGCACTACCACTTCGGATCCAAGCATCTTCGTTCCGGTTATGAAACAAGTAGCACCCAAGATAAGAGAGCTCCTCGTTGGAGCACACCAAGAACTTATTACCGATTGGATTTGCAAGCAGACATTTCGATTCATCCAAGCACGATATATCTTCTTTGAGATGGGATGCAACAATCATCCATGCTGCAACAAGTGCAAGATTCTTGTTGGCCCAGGACAGGCACTTGTTTGTCTGCTGGCATGGCTTCACCTTGCGTTTGATATGAGTTTGAAAGCGTACTTTGAGCATTGCAAACAGAAGATCTGCCTTTGGTAGGATGTCCGATGTTGCATTGGTCATTGCATCATGGAAGTCTTGTGTGCTCAGCTTTCCCTTTGGATCAAACGTTGATAGGAGCAATTGAACCTTTGACCTATTCTGAAGAATATCGGATGGCTTTATTTGAGTACTATTACCGTGGAGAGAAATCCTGCTGATAAGTGGAGCTGAGATGTCTGCACCAATCACGTTAGTATCATCATGCAAATATGTGATCGTCAGCAATCTGCTCTTTTCATTTCTAACCCCAAATGCAACTGAGATGCAATTATCAACTCCACACTTAGCCTGTTCAATCGATTTACCTCCCCTTGGATGTTTCAGATGGGCAACGTCGGATGTCTTCATGAACTTTGGATGACGGGCAACGATGAATGCCTTCAATTCTGCTGCCTTCAATTTATCAAAATGCAACAACTCACACTTTCCAACATTATCCTCCGATGCCTCGATGCCTGCAAGGGCACACAACTTGGTCACCACCTCTTGATCTTCACAGCGTTTCTGTTCATCCTTTGATTGATTCAGCAGTTCCTTCCTCCGCAACTCGTAATCAATTTCTTCCAAACGTTTGGCTCGGGTAGCAACCTCTGCAATGCTGGTGAGACATTTTGCACGCTGTTGATTTTCTTGGCTGATCGTTGCATCTCTAATCTTCTCATTTCCATATGCATCAATATCAGCGCAGAATCCATGATCTATGAAATCACGATCAGAAAGATACTGGTTGCCACGGTTGTAGGATAGCTTCATCAAATCATCAAACCTTGAAAGGTACATATTGTACTCCGCCAATGAAGGAACCTTCTTGCACGTAGAAATGAGCTTGTGTAGTACTGGCATACAAAGTCCATGTGAGTCTATCATTCCAGATGCAATCCATCCTGACTGTACATTCTCACGGACACATGCACGTGTCAATATAGTTGCTTGTTTGGCGAGATAGTCAATGATGGCAGAGTGCTTCTTTATACGCAGTTTGGTATTGAACTTAGCAAATTGCGACTCAAGTTTTCTCTTCAGAAGGTGGTTTGATGATGGAATATGTTCAACTGTTGTTGACTTGTTGAGTTTCTTGGAGATGGGAAATACCTTACCCAAATCACATGCCTGCTCTTTCCCGGTTCCACTTGCATTGTGTTTGTTGGCAATAACATGATTGGCAGAGTACCGTTGAATGCCATCTGGACTGACAATGGTATCAATCTGTGAATGGTCTCCATCACACCAGCTCACAGCTGTAAGTTCGTCACCCATAGGTGCACCGCTATCAACATCAAAATCATCATACTCCTTCCTACCCCAGTTGATAAATGGAAACAATATATTTTCTCTAATCCATTGGAATCTCTTTTTTTCTGCTCCAGGCGTACCCCTCATGAAAAGAACGTACCCAACACCGGTAGACCTATGAGCACCATACCCACCAATGCACAATCCTTCAATTTCCCATATGATGAAATCATCTTCAGGCATTTCCCATTCACTAAGACCAGAAAAGCAATAGCATGCAGGTGCTACATCACCACAAGCATTGCACAGGAGATGACGCTTGACTCGCAAGCCATTCATGTTGTTTGAATCCTCTTGATGATAAACAGAGAGGGTACTCTGCGTTTTTAGAGCTGTTGTTGCCACCAGTCCAACATGAGAAGAATTGTCAACTTGTTTTCCCTTGCAAATAAACTCAGTCTCATCGTCCTGATTTGTAATAAGATGTGGTTTCCTGACACGAACTGGCTTTCCACCATGAAATTTGGAAACCATCTCGTACAATACTTTCGAATCATCAGGTAGTGAGTTGAGAAACTTACGCCATTCAATATCGTCACTGGCAACGACATAGAAATGTGTACAGGCCACAACGATGATAAGCGCCATAGTCCCGATGGATGAATGTTCTGCTGTCCAACGGGCATTAGTCTTAGCAATGCTCTTCTCTGTTAAACTGATTCCTCCTTTATTTGCAAACAATGCCATGTAGTTGTTGATTGTAGTTGCATTGAATGTCATGTCAGATGCACAAAGACGACCCTTCTTCCTTGCAGATTCAATCAACATTTCATTAACATATTCTTTCATGTTTTTTTCTCCTGGATTCTTGCGGACTGACTCAGCGAAACACTCAACGTCTTCATCATTCATTATCGGTGGCTTGCCACCATAACGCCATGGCTCGTTAAAATCGAACATCCTTCCTTTCTCGTGATCTGTGATGAGATTATATACTGCCCTTAGTGATCGCTTGATGTACTGGTATTCGGGAGACATCATCTTATTAATCATTCCACGGCGTTCTCCTGATCCCTTTGGATAACATTTGATTATGCCAAGAAATTCTCCCGTACCATATTCTTTTCCATTGACAGGCAAAGCAGGAGCAGGCAAAGGATCAGATGACACCACCTTTCTCTTTAGCTGCACCCTCTTATCAGGAGGTGAATGTCCATGCACAAACTCGTTTACCATGACAAGACCAGTCTTCTGCGTTACTTTTGTTGATTTAATCATCTTCTTCCTGTTGACTTCCTCTCTTCTGTGAGCATACTTTCCGCCGGCAATCGGACCAACCACATTTGCAGACTTCCGTGACACATCAGATGCAACGTCCATCAGAGGTAGCACTGACTTTTGGATGATTCTGATTGCAATATTGGTCATTTTTGTTGTTGCATGCTCGTTGGTAATGGTGCTCAGTGCATCTCTCAATAATTCTTTTCCATCAGCCAACCTTGCAGACACTTCAAATAAAGACTGTGCTCCATCAAATTGCCGAGAAAGAAGAGTGGTTGGACTATCCTGCTGTTCAGGAGTACCTCCGTCGATCCCGTAAAACTCCCTAAGTAGGTGAGCATGCTGTTTGACATTTGTAGGGCTCACTGTTGGACTGATTCTGGACATTGTCGTTGTTGATGATGATGCTGCCAATGTGTGATGATGAGGATTGCTCCGACGAAGAAATAAAATTATGGATGATTGTTGCATTCCATTTTGGTAGCATGTGTCGTGTGATGTTGTCATTTAACCGATGGTCAGCCATTCAAAAAATATATTCAAATATATGGAGAAAGAGAAACGAAACCGCTGCCACTGTAGAATTCAAACGGATGATTGTTGCATCTCCCTCCAAATAAATCACAATCGCACGTTCATCGTGAAGAAGGGACCCCCCCACCAAATGAACTCCTACAACTGCGCCGCGGCGCTCGACAGTATCGCGCGCGGGGTCGTGGTGAGTATTTCGGTACGATCGGATTTTTTGTAGCATGATTATTGGCGGAGAAATGGCCGAAATCCGTCATGGGGGGGGGGCGCGTACGGTAGTAAAAAAAGCCATTTTTGGAGTTGTGCAATGTGGTTTCGGGTTGGGCACTTTTTTCGAAGCGAAACGAGTGCAGGCATTTTTAGCAGTGCAGGTATTTTTAGGCTCTAGCAAGTATCTAACTTATCAAATTAGTTTTGCATACGTAAAGTCTACGTAGGGAATAAACAAATATTTTTGACGTGACCCCCCAACGGCAACACAACCATCACAACCATTGCTGCCACCGGAGGAGATGGTCCCCTAGAGTCTCATAGGATGCCCTATGTCCCGCTCCAACGCATCGTATTGATCGAGGATGATCCCCCGAGCTAGCGGATCTTTGTCTTTCCTCCCCCCCCTCCACTTTCAACCACGAACGATGATGGGCTCCTTCTCGGCGCAGTGCTGCTTCTGCTGCTGCCGCTGCCGCTCTGGCTTGCGGTGGCAGAAACAGCACTACTTGTGCGATTGATGAGTGGCAAAGACTGAGGGCAAGCCCTTGCCACATCCTTGCCATGAGCAACTGCTTCATTCAACTCACCTGCATTGTTCACTGCCGCCACCTCTTCATCGACATCATCCCCCTCATTTTCAGGATGGATGCTGGGACTGAAGTGAATATCAGCTGGTGGACCGCCCACATCGCCAACCACAGCGGCAGCTTCTGCGCCGTCATCATCATCATTGTTGGAAGACTTGATGCCATCATCATCATGATGATTGGATTCTGCCAAATTGATGCCCAAAATAGCAGCGTTGGCTCAATCCTGGATGCGACGTTCAATTCCAAGGCAGCGGAAGTGACGGTCACGAAGGTTGCCTGGTTTCCCAGTCAGCTTCTTCATGTTCTTGCACGTTTTTTGACCCAATTGTCACGAATATCCTCCCCACGGCCATGGCGAAGAACCGCTTTGTTGGACTCTCATTGGTACTCAAGAGTGACCTCCCTCCAACCCTCCAGGCCCTGGGGGAGAAGCCGCTAAACAATATCGATGAGGACTTTGTTCTGGTAGTTGCGGACGCCGGAATGGCGTCCGCCACAAGCTGACTGGGCCAGGCTCTCGTTGTCCATGGTGCGACAGGTTCACTTGGATAGAGCAAAAGTCCAGAAAAAAATCTCGACCGGAGGTCCAGATTTAGTTGGCAAAACGCTCTGAAGCAGTGGCGGCGCATCATCGCCAAAACCGAGGAGCATTTTGAGGGCCATACACCATAACCCCCCACAAAAAGCATATCCGCTTGCTCGGGGGGCTGTCCCCGATCAATCCGACGCGTCGGCGCAGGTTGTAGGGCATCCTATGAGACTCTAGGGGACCATTTCCCCCGGCGGTGGCCATGGTTGTGATGGTTGTGTTGCCGGAGGGGGGTCACGTCACCAATATTTTTTTATTCCTACGTAGACTTTACATATACAAAACTATTTTGATAAGTTAGATACTTGGTGCGAGAAAGAGGGGACATTTTCATTGCTAGTACTGCGTGTTCTACGGTAGTAAGCGATAACTGGTAGGAGTAACATACACTAAAACACAGTTTTAAGTACGATATCTACATCTAGAGCCCCCTACTGCCTCCATCCCCTGGCCGAGCTCATGGCAGGAGACTGAGAGGAATGGTTCAGGTATCGATCTGCGTTCGTCCCACGACGGGGTATCACTACCCCAATAAGATCGACCACCTTCGGATTGATTCCGCCGATCGCCTAGAGACGATTCAGGAAAAATACTCCACCGTCGGGTCGACAACTAGACTTTACCACGGCGACCACGAACTTCCCCTGAACAGCTCGATAGGGAGTCACAATTTGGACGACGGAACGATCATCGAATGCTGTCGGAGTCCGGCCGTATCGGCAGCGCTAACGGCGTGCCTCAAGGACTTCGAAAAGATCAAGAAGCTTCCGGCAAAGGACAGGACGATGGAAAATTTGATTCGCATATTGCAAACGCCGGCATCGATCGAACGCGATCGCGATCACGAGATGTGGGAAAGTTGGAGCGACGATCGCCTCAAAACAAGGACCATCAATTTGGCCACGATCAAAGCGGTGTTGCAAAGGCAGCATAGGTACCACGTCCACGATTTGCCAAAATGCGACGATTGCCATTCTCTTTTCCTAGCGCTGGAGGCACATAAAGTATGGACAGGGGGGAATGATCAAACGAGCGGAGGCGCATTCAAGCAACAGGCACATATCTTCAAGCCGCATAAGAAAGATGGGAATCCTTCGACGAATTGGATTTTGGTAGAGGAAAAGTTGAGGATACAAGAAAGTATCAGGAGAGAATTTTCTAGGGGACTGCGGTTCACACCCGGATATGATTCACCCCCAGAAGATTGGTTGGAGGAGTTCGTAAGACGTGATCATGCTCGTCATTGCACAGGACAAAGCAGCTCAGGATGCAATGATAATATCGTTGACCCTTATCTCGCATATCTTGCGAATTCTCCGCCAAGACAAAGTTCCCCCTCGCGTTCGAATGGGAGCAGGTCGATTAATAGAACATTATCAGCGGGAGCAACATCCTCGCCCACACGCGCATTTTATACCCCTCAATATGCATCTGGCCCATTTGCCGTGCTCGCTACTCTCCACTTAGCTATGCATTCAAGGCATCAGCATTCAAATGGACGGCGCCTCTTGACACTCACCGAGGACCAACTGAAGCGCATGGCCCAGCCGCTATGCCGATCGAACTTGTACGACAAAGGAAGAATTCGTGGTCGGAATGCCTTTGCTTGTATGGATAGTCTGATTGAAAAACAGCTCGTTCGAAAAGAGATTGTGCGAAACACGACAGGTGCTGGCGGCGAGATAGAAAAATGGGGGCTACTGCGGGATGGAGAAGTGTTGGGTGGAAAGTGCGCTGATTTCGATCGCGCTGTGAATCATGTTATTCCACTTCGAAATATTATCAATGATACACACCTCAAATCGAATATGACACTAGCATTGTGCCTTGACACCCGTGAGGACGTTCATCTTCTCGAACGGATAAAAATGAGTTGCGAGGATGAAAATGTTCCATTTGTCGAAAAAGAACTTCCTGCGGGTGATTACTTTTTAGAAAAAAGGTTCTCAGGAGTTCGTTCTGCCACTAGTTGTTGAACGCAAATCTTGGTCGGACTTAGCTGATTCTTGTCTTGGCAAGGGTCGCGCTCTCAATAGACTTGACTGCGTCAAATTGGGAATGGCCCTGGGGTCAAGTTCCGGATGCTCAGGCAACTGTCAACTGTGTAAAATGAAAAGTTGCGGGTGTAGACGAGTGATGTTTATTATTGAGGGCGAAAGATGTTTAGGAAGTGATAGTGTTCACAGAACCTCAAAGAAATGTACCAAAGAGAATTGTTGCAGTGCTTGCAGACTACTCAGTGAGAGACATAGTGTAACACAAGATGTTCTAGAAGGAGTTCTTCATCGCCTCCAAATTGAGCATGGTTGCTTCATTCACTACACCAACAATTATAATGAAACCATCTCATCTCTTTTCGACATGCGGGCATTGCTGCAAACTGATCCGAAATCTCTTTTCGGAGACCCTCTACTGTTCGAGTCATATGCATCAAACGCCCGTCGTAAAAGTCCGACTAATTTGGGCCAAGTCCAGTCAAGGCTGACCTGTGTTCAGGACTTGAATGTCGAGACGATGGTGGCTTTGGTTGGCAGTTGCGAATGGGATATTGACTTGGTCAGTAGTCTCTGTGCAAAGGTACCAGATCAAGCACGCCCAAACTATCCACCAAGCCGTAAAATGAGTAAAATGTCTGATGACTTAGTCATTAACTTGAATGATTCAGATGATGGTGATGTCTTTGGCTTAGACCGCACAAATGAATGCATCACTAGAAATTCTAGATCCAGATCAAGCAGACAAATGCACAATAAAACGATATGCCTTGATTCGGATTCAGATGACGAAATCCAACTCGTCACCGAAATTCGTGGCGGTGGTGAGATATACAATTTATCCAGCGACGATGATATTGCTCGTGGCGGCAGTACAGATAATAACCAGGCTGTCAATATTGGCAGTGATTGTGGCGATGAAAGCGATTATGACCCATTCTGCAACCTCAGCCGCTTCAACAAAGACAAAAGGAGTAAACCGCCCTCAAAATCATCTGACTCCGATGATTCATATTCTGATGATTCCACTGTCGTTGCTGTTCAAGGCAACAAAGCCAACCAAAGAAAGTTATCTGCTCGTCTGAGTGCCAATGAATCCCCCCCGACGTCAATAATGAATGGCAAACGAAGCTCCATAGCATCTAGCAATGCAAAAAAACTACTATGTGATAAAGACGACGACTCTCAAGATAAGCAATCATTCAAGGCGAGAGAATCATCTGCATCTACATCTGCACCTACTTTCAACTTAGCATCTCCTGCAAGGGCGCTGCCTTCTCGAACTCGGACACCCTCAACAATAAAAAAAAGGAAGGCAAGTACGATGAACCCGGAAGAACAGGTGTATCCGCTAGTTATATTACACGGTTGGGGTGACTATGACCGGCAATTTTATCACCGTCTTGACAAAATGTGGAAGGAAATTTACCTTTGCACGAGTAACAACGACCAGATGAATGATTTCTATATCAAGTCAATATCTTGCTTAAATTCCCGTATTCAACAAGAGTCAGGATTTGCGTTTGTCCGACGGAGAACTTTGATGAGATTCACTCTATGGATGCAACTTACAGTTGGTGTGCAGATTCGATCAGTCCAGCGGATACAATTTGCCGACGAAATCAAGTCCTGTTTTTCTCACAGAGGGAATTCATCAGGAGCAGTAGGACCATTAGCTCTTTCACCTGTCCCGTCTGCTCCAGCATCAACTAGTCTGGGGCCGCACTCGACTCCGCGAGTCTGTCAAAGTGCTACGATTTCGGTAAAAAAAAAGTACTCAACATCGTCCAACAAAGGAATTGATCTAGTGAGGGAAGCTCGTCTCAGGAGATTTGATAAAAATTTATCTGACCGCCAGAACCCAAGCACATGGTGTTGCCGTATTTGCACGTTGGAAAATAATCTTGCGGATGAAAATTGCGCGATGTGTGGCTGCGTCGCCCCGACAAAGCTACCGTCGATGGCTGTTCAAGTTTGGTCATGTTTCCGATGCACATGCCAAAATGTGATAGATTGTAACGTCTGCTCTGCATGTGATACTCCCAAAGCAACTTCGTCAGGAATGGTTGCTACGAGACTTCCGCCATCTTATCGCCCAGACAATTCAATGTCATCAAATGATACATCACCAAAGGCTCCAAGCAAACGGGTTGCCCGGTGCGGAGCTTGTGGACACGAAGATCACACCAGAGCGAATGCAACAGAGTTTAATTGCCCGGTTTATTTTGATGAAAAAGAAGTCCAACGGAGGGAAAAAATCCGGTTGAAAAGCGAAGAGAACCTTGCTGCCGAACAGAAGAAAATTGAAGCAGCCGAGAAAGAGTCGGAGAGCGCTGAAAGGATGCAGACAGCATTAAAGCTACAAATGGAAGAGCTGAAGCGCAACAACGAGCGTGCCGAGGAGTTCAGGAAAGAGGAAATTAAGAGACGGAAACAGAAGGTTCGACGGCTTCAGAAGCGCCTAAATGGGACTTAGCGCTATTTGTTGGTCCCCTCAAGTTAAGAACCACCGTTTTGCGAGTAAACGCTTCGTAATGTCGTAGAATTAAATCCTTTTACGGCCACCAAAGCCGATTATCTATTTCTGCTTCTAAGCCATCAAAATGACCAAATACTCTCTGGGGTCGGCCGTTCATGATCTTCCAAATAATCATCATCTCTTGATGTACTCATGTGATAAGGAAGAAGAGAGTTGTGCTGCTGTTGCTGATCATCATAATTCGTTATGGTGTCCCAACCGAAGTGCGGTTCGGCATAATCCGACTCGCCCCCACCGTAAAATTCAGACCGTCCAACGTAACCCTTCAAACGATAATTCATCCGCGGTTGCCGTAATTTGTTTAATGCCTTCGCTTCAACCGTTCTAACTATGTCGCTCGACACGCCCAAACCCTCGGCCGTTTCTCTCAAACTCTTGGGCCGTCCGTCGTCCAAACCAAATTTGTGCGTCAAGACCAAACGCTCATCGTGTCCTAGGCCGTCGAGCATGGCATGGACCTCGCCTCTCAAGGATTCCGACATGAAATCCTCATCCGGCGTGGCCATTTCTGTGCAGGCCACGCGATCTCCGAGGGTGCGCTTATCCTCCGTATTAGAGTGCCCGTCCACGGGGAGCTCCAGAGAGAGGACGTTCTTGGATAAATGTTGATATAAGTGTATTTTATCCAATGGAATGCCCATCTCATGCGCCAACTCGGGCATGCTCGGCCGTCGTCCGGTTGTCGCTTCCATTTCCTTGTTTTTTTTGTGCATGTTCCTTATCATTGTTTGGACGTGTACGGGTAATCGAATCATACGCGAGCTTTCTGCGATCGAATGAACGATGCGTTGCCGTATCCAGTGGGTGGCATACGTACTAAATCTAAAGCCTTTGGTAGGGTCAAACCGTTCCGCCGCCTCCATAATGCCCATGTAACCCTCCTGGATTAGATCCTCCAGCTTGAGCGTCGCATCGGTGCCAGCGGCGCCACCGCCCGTGGAACGACCCACGCCACCGTTCTTGAGCATAAAGTAATAACGTCTTGCAATCATCGTCACGAGGCCGACATTACCGCGAATAAGTTTGGTCCTCGCTTCCTGGCCTCTTGTCATAACATCCCGGAGCTCATCGACCGTCAAGGAGCATGCCGCTGCCAATTGAAACTCTGATGGTTCACTATTTTGGTTCCATCCCACTTCTCTAGACATCCACTCTGCCAAATTATCACGTGCGCGGGTGACGGATCGAAAGTTTCGAATGTCCCCGGCGATCTCCCTTTCTTCATCAAAAGTGAGAAGATCGGATAAAGAATTAATCGCCTCCGACTTTCGCGAGTTTCTCCTCGTGGGCAAAATGGACGAACTCAGTGAATGCGGTGCTAATCTGCTTTTCCTTCTTGGGGAACGACCCCATTGCAGCTGCGATATCCCAGCCATTTCATCTGCTCGCGGACTAGAGCCATAATGGTAAATATAATCACGGGAGACGTTCGTTTCGATTGATGCCTGGACTGTTCTCTGCGCCCCATCTGGTCTATTCAATCGCAATTCATCGGAAAGGCCCGAGGAAGAACCCATATCAAAGTTGTTCGGGTCGAAGGTGTAAGGATGTCCTTCATCTAGATAACGATGAGCATCATTATGCCGAGAAGTTGGCGGGAACGACGGAGATGATTGCAAAGCATCGGCGCATATGCTACAACGTGAATCTGTAGGCAAAAAAGAGCGATTTGAGATGAATTGATGTAAGAAACGCCAGCACCACAATAAAGGAGGATCGCCGTGTCGATTATTGCAGCAGCTTCAATTTAACCAAAGGGCGGAACGCAACTCGTGATGAGCGAACTTACAACAAGCACCAAGCACTGTCACCGTAATCGAAACGGTGGCGCCCTTTTTCATTTTCGACTATATACTTGTACGAAGCGTCTCGTCAATTCTTGGGAGCCGGCACCGGTGAGTGAAAAAATGGAGAACGCAGAGCAATTAGCCTCGAGATCCTCAGTTTCGAGCACTTCTCTCAATCGAATGAGAGAGGATTCTGCTACCTAATACGTCGAGTCTCTTTATCACTATCTCTTCTTCTCCTACCTCTCTCTACAAGATAAATTCGCAACCCAATCAATAACTTGGAAATGGAGCAAGACAATCGTATTCGGCGTGCGTCGACGTCTTACGGCGTTGTCTGCGTGGTTCTGCTTAACACACGCACTTTCCGGGAGCAATTCATGCGTCCGATCCCATCTGTGGGCGGCGAGAGGAGTGTGAGTTGTGAGACGCGATTACGGGAGGGCTACCGTGGAGGGGGTGAGAATTTTTGGTGGAGTGGGAAGAGAATCCGCTTGACACTCGCTCGTGAAGGGAACAAACATCACAAATACTAACACAAGAAGTTTGTGGGGTGGGAACGCACGAAATGAGGAGTACGTCACACCTCAAATACTACATAGGTAGGAATAATACTCTGTAATTTCTCAGAAAAATCTGTAGTAAAAAATACTCTAGTAGGTACTCTACTATGGTAGTAGATAGATATATGGTGTAGTAGTACGATATGCATAAAATGTACCATATCAACAGAACACTCATGGCCGTCTTCGCGCGCTGCCGCCGTACATCTTGACATGGTATTATCGCCCCGGCCCCGAGCCCGAGCCTACTCTCATAACCCCCATTCATTCACTTAATTACTGTTGAGAAACATCAGTCGTTAATCATGGTACATGTCAAGTCAAGGCGCAAAAAAAGCACGATCATAATTGCGGGGGCACTTGTTGTCACCCCGCTGACCGCTTCGGCATTCCGCGCCCATTCCTCGTCGGCGTCGCCCTCCGTGGGCGGCGGCGCCGGCCATTTGGTGGCGACCGTCGTCGCCACGGATGACGCGCTTAATAAATGCAGACGCGGTCCCCGCGCGACGGACCGATCGTCGCCTCGACTGAATGCGTCGGTGCTGTCGGACTCGCTGGACGCGGACGAACAGGAGCAGCTTCACGAGGATGGGGTTTCCAGCGACATCGTCGGCTTGGTGGCGGAGCACTCTCGAACCAAAGGGTCCAACGGAGTCAACGGCATCATAGACTTGGCAAATGGAAATGGCGTGCATATCGACTTCGAGGAGCACGACAGGCGGCTGCACGAGGAGCAGCAACCGCGGCGAGGCCCGCGGAGTCCGATGCAACAACCACAGCAACAACGGGGACGGGGGCAGCAGCAGGGCATCGACAAGAGATCTACCACCAAAAAGAACAACGCGGCGATGGCGGATCCGGACTTTCTGCGCAAGCGCACTGAGACCCTCCTGCGCATCACCCAGGTGAGTTACAAGACCAGTCACAGCAACTCCGGCGTCGGCTCGCTCAAGGTCGACAAGCGCACCTTCGACTGGCTCATCGACGCCTGGTCCTACTCAGGCGAGGATGACGCAGCCGACAACGCATTGTCGTTGCTACATCGGATGGAGGAGCTCCGCGACAACAGCGACGCGGACGGCGTCGAACAGCCGGCGGTATCGCCCGACGTCAAGAGTTACACCAAGGTTATCAACGCCATCGCTCACTCCGGCCGGCCGGACGCCGGGGAGAAGGCCGAGTGGGTGCTGAAGCGGATGATGGCGGCGGCGGTGCGGCTCGGCGACGATGCGAGGGCGGCGAATGACCTGCGTCCGAACACCCTCACATACACGTATGTCATCGACGCGTACGCGAGGTCGTCGTCGCCCAGGGCCCCCCACGCGGCCCAGCGCATCATCGAGGAAATGGAACGATTGCGGGCGGCGGGCGATCCGGAGGTCAGGCCGACGTCGCGGGCTTGGAACTCGGTGATTTCCGCATGGGCTCAATGGGAGGGCGAAGAGATGGTGAGTGAATATTTGGTCCCTCCTCCTCCACACGGCGTGAATATTATGTTTAGAATTGGCCACGAATTGGTATTTTCGAAAACATTCTAATGACTGATGCCGCTTGTTTATTCGACGACCAAAATCAAAAGGCATGGGGACGCATCGGTTCGGGGGCAGAGCGCGCCGAGGCATGCTTGGACATAATGGAGGATTGGGCAGATACAACTGGCAACGAGGACGTCCGTCCCAACTCTTTCAATTACAACAGTGTCATCAGCGCCCTGGCCAACAGCCAAGACGTAGGCGCCGCCTCCCGTGCTGAGAAGATACTGGAGCGGATGGAGCACCTTTACCGTACGACAGGCGACGAGAGCGTCAAGCCCCGCACGGCCACCTACAACGCCATAATTGACGCCTGGGCCAAATCGGGCGAGGTTGACGCCGCCGACCGCGCCGAGCTGCTGTTGGGGCACATGATGGAGCTGTACGAGACCGGTCACAACTTGGACGCCAAGCCGAACGTCCGGAGTTTCAATTCCGTGCTCAACGCGTGGGCCAAGAGCGGACACCCGATGGCGCCGAATCGCGCGGGTGAGGTCCTGGAACAGATGGAGGATCTGGGGAGGAGCAGTCACCTGAAGGTATCGCCCGACGCCACGTCCTTCGCAACGGTGATCAACGCCTTCGCCCGCTCGCACACATTTGGCAAGGCCGAGAGGGCCTACGATCTCTTCATGCATATGAAAGAATTGTACGACGCGTCCGGTAAGACTACACTCCGGCCGAACAGCGTGGTTTACAATTCTGTGCTGAATGCATGCGCCTTCGCCGTGGGCGATTTGGAGGAGCAGTCCCAGGCGATGGAGATCGCCAACTTAATGCTCGTCGAGCTCAATGAGAGTCCGTACGGGAGGCCGGATCAGGTCACGTACGGCACGTACCTGAAGGTCATCAACAATCAGATGCCCCCGAGCGGCGCACGGGATAAGGTCGTCGATACGGTGTTCCGGAAATGTGCCAAAGATGGGATGGTGGGGGAGATGGTGTTGCGCCAATTGCGGGAGATGGGGATGGAGGAAATATACGAGAACCTGGTCGGGAGGTCCATGTGGGGTGAGGTTAATTTGAGTGATTTTCCAGCAGAATGGACTTGCAATGTCATAGAGGGGAAGAGATTACGGCGATGGCAATTTCGACGTTGAACAATAAATGGAGGAGCGGGAGGGTTACACATGCACATAATATTATTCCCCCGGGAAATGAGATTGAGTGTATAAAAATGGTACAGGATCAACAGATCATGATAAGGAAAATAGAATGAGATCCTCTATTATTCTTTACTTATGAATATACCATCAATCTAACAGACAGAAATTGTCAATCTTCAGATTCTGCGCATGGTACTTTAAGCCTTTCTGATCTCGAAAAGTGACTCCCCTATCTTGATTTTGTCGCCTACAAATGCTTGTCTACTTTTGCCATTGGGCAAACAGCTGCCGTTGACAAACGTGCCACTTGATGATGCCATGTCAGTAACTCTAACAGAGTGCACGTTTGATTTTGAGTTTATCACAAACTTGGCATGGACACTTGAGGCGTTTTCATCCCTCGAAACGGCAAATTTAATGACATCCTTCATCGCACGTGATGCAGGGTCTCTCCCAACACAGACTGTGGTGGGATGATCGCCCCCAAATGGAATTTCATGTCCTGCGTGAGGGCCTTGAGTGACACATAACTTGAGGACGCCTTTGCCTTTAGCATCACTGTCAGTAGTCTCATTGCTTCCGTTAGAAGTGGCATTAACGGCTTCCCAATCCATTAAGTCGCTCTCATCAACGGAGTCTTCGTCAATTACCTCTATTTCATCCGTTTGAGTTGCGATCTCACGTGTCTTCGAAGCGCTCTTGGTGGTTCGTCTTGCGGCGCTCTCTTTAGCCACTGATACTCTTTGCATTTTCCCCGACGGCTTGCGATTAATCGTATTCTCGTCAATGACTTCCACGGAATCGTCAGAGCTCTCGTCTTTGTGCTTTCGTCTAGCACTCGCCTTGCGCGCGGGCGACTTTTTGGCCTTCGTTGGACTGCTGGCCGTCTCCTTCGTGTCATCGACCGTCACGATCAGCTTCTTCAGATAGCATCGTATGGAATCGTAATCAGGGGTCTCCGCATAAGCCAGCCCCTGAACTGCCGAAAAATAGTTTGCCATGGTGGTGTCTGCTCCCGCTGATTTCAGTCCAGCGAACAATGCACTCGATGATCTCTTACTCTCGTCCATCTCCCGGGTTTTAATTCGTTTCAATTCATCATCCGAAGTCGCATTGCTCCAAGGGAGTAAATTATCATCCTTCTTCTTGCGCCGGCCCGAACTGACGGTGTTACTCGCTCCAGCAGACGCGAGCATCAGAATCAACTCCGATACGACATAGCCGAGAGCTTCCAGATCATCTCTACGGGATGCAGTGTGGCCAGACATGATATTGAGCGAGGCGTACGCTGGAGTGCCAATCAAAGTGGCGTTGGGGTGATCATTCACACGGTGCTTGCTCGTGGACATGTCGCCGTACCGCTCGACGAGTCCAAAATCGATGAGTCGCACGCGTTGGCTCACGGATTCTTTCTTGCGTCTTTTAGCAGACGAGTCAGCGGAGGCGCTGCCGAGCATAAAGTTTTCCGGCTTGACGTCGATGAATAGGTTGCCATTTTCGTGCATGGCCCGGATGCAATCGAACATCGCGACGGCCACATCACCCAATGGAATTTTCGCGACGCCTCCTGCCTTGCCGTGCGACTCGTGAAGGATCGGCACCACCTCCGAAAGCGGAGCGGCCATCCTTTCCATGACGAGGAAACGAAAGTCTAAAGAACGAAGTGCCACGTGAGAAAAAGTGCACGGGAGCCTACATCAAGGTGGAGAAAAAAAATGGGCTCACTCTTATCCGCAGTCTCCCCATACGAGGGAGGGTCGCCCATGAAGCTGATTTCCGGCACCATCGTCCCGCGCATCTGACTCCCCGCATTCTGCAACGTGGTGTACTCGTGAAGGATCAGGTCGGCATTGCGCTCCTCCGGAGTCTTCTTCCGCTTTTTGCCCGTGCCGGGCGCCTTGGATGCGGGCAACGGCGCTACCTTGATCGCCCAGGACGACGACGACGACGACGACGACGAGGAGGAGGATTTGGCGCGATTGGGAGGCGCGACAAGTTCGTGAACGGAGCCGCAGGCCCCACTGCCTAGCTTCTTCCCGATCTTCCAGCCGTTTCCGATGAGTTGACCTTCCGGCGATGCCATCGTTGGTGCGTTGCTGTTGGCTGGTGGTGTCGGCTGTTGGTGTTGGGGCTTTGTCGGTCGCCGTGATTTTTGTGAGCGGAAAAATAATGAAAGAATGTCACGGCACTCCTTTCGGGCCTTTTTCTCTAGGTAATTACGTTCATTTTTTCAGTCGCGCGCGCCAAAATCCAAAATCAATCGAAAGAGGATAGATTCGGACAAAAATGAAAAATGGCCTTTGACCAAAATAAATAAAAATGGCGCACTCACACAAGAGCACCTCCACTATCTACCACATAATTCACCCTCCGCACGCCCGCGCACAAGCAAGCTGTCATTGGCGCACCGTCTCATTATTCATTATTTACCTGACCCCCACACCCCCACCCCCACCAAACCATGTCGACGTCCAACAATAAGCAGAAAAATCTATTCTCCTTCTTCTCCAAGAAGACGCCATCGCCGTCATCGGCATCGGCATCGGCATCGTTGTCGAAGTCGTCGTCTTCGTCTGCCGCCAATCCCGCCTCCGCGACCGACGTCGTAGTCGACGCGACGGCGGCGCGAAAGGAGAAGGGGGTCAGCAGCAACCCCACGTCTTCTTCTTCCTCTTCTTCTTCTTCCGCGGCGCATCGCAAGCTCCTGTCCGAGATCACCGTGGGAACGAGGCTCGCCGTGTACTGGCCCGACGACGACGAGCACTACCCCTGCACGATACGCGCGCACCGACCTAGGCGCGGCCAGGACCCGGGACACCTGTACGAGCTCCACTACGAGGACGGGGAAGTGGAGACGATCGACCTGGCGAGGGAGAGGTTCCGCGTCATAGGGGGGAAGAAGAAGAAGAAGAAGGAGGAGGAGAAGGGGCGCTCGTCGAACGACGACGTCGCCGCCGCCGCCGGGTCGAGCGCCAAGAAACGGCGCAGGATACTGCAGGAAAGCAGCGAGGAGGATGAGTTCGACGAACTTGACGGCGACGAGTCGGAGGAGGAGGATGACGACGACGACAGCGGCTCAGAGTACCAAATCGGGGCAGGCGACGACTCCGCGGACGACAGCCTGAATGCCGTGAGCGAGAAGGACGATTGGATGGAGTCGGAGGATGAGGAGGAGGACGCCCCCAAGAAGGCTAAGAAGAGGGCGGTCGTCAGGAAGGTCACGGTCGCGAGGGCGGAAAAGGGCGGCGCGGCGACAGACGGGGAGAGATTCGTCTCGCCCACGCCCATGAAGTCGTCGAAGGGGGAGGCCGAGACGAGGAAGGCCGTCGTCAAGGATATCGACTTCTCTAGCTTCCTCTCGCAGTCTCCGTCTGAGGGCGGCGATTCGAGGCTGGCCGCTTCCGCTCGATCGTCCGCGAGGGCGGTGACCCAATCTCAGAATTCGCCCATCGTTACGAACGGTGACAAGGGTCAAGCCGGCAAGAAGTCGCCGCCGCCGCCGACGACGACGACGACGACGGGGACCGTCCCCAAGCCCGTTCCTGGCGCGGTCAACCAGGCAGGCTCGCACACGCACAACCACCTCAAGTTCTTCACGTCGGACCGGAGGGACGCGAATCGCTATCCCGCGGATCACCCGTGCTTCTCCCCCCGTACCCTGTTCGTTGACTACAACGAGCTCGCGAGGCACCAGGAGAGCGGCAAGGTCACCGCCGCCCAGAGGCAGTGGTGGGACATCAAGTCCCAGTACGCCGACACCGTCCTCCTTTTCAAGACGGGGAAGTTCTACGAGATGTTCCACGACGACGCCGACGTGGGGGTGAGTGTGCTGGGTTTCGTTTACATGAAGGGCACGGCGGCGCACGCCGGCTTTCCCGAGGGAGCCTATGGCACAATGGTGTCGAGGCTGGTCCAGGCGGGATACAAGGTCGCAAGGGTCGAACAGACAGAAACTCCCGACGCCCTCCAGGAGCGCAAGAAGCGCATGCCGAAGGGACACAAGAAGCCCGAGGTGGTCTGTCGTGAAGTTTGTAGCGTTGTCAGCAAGGGGACGCGGACATTCTGCTACTTGGACGATGTTAGACTGTTGGAGAGCGGCGAGGCTTGTACCGGCCCGTTGGTGGTGATTAAAGAAACTTTGATTGAGGACGGCCCCGGTAATAAGGATGGGATGGACGTTGATGGAGATGATGGGGAGGCGGGGACGAAGGCGATTTGCGAATATGGCGTGACCATCGTCGACGCCGTGACGGGCGTCGTGACTCTGGGGCAATTCGCAGATGACGTATTGAGGAGTCGAATGCAGACTCTCTTGGCGAGATTTGGCCCATCGGAGGTGAGTACATAAAGATTAAGGGATTATGCAATCATTAATTCCTCGTGTTCGCGTCCTAACAGTCATACTCCTTTAAGGTGCTGTTTGAGGGAGGTCATAATGGCGCGTCCAAAACCCTTATCAATTTCCTCAAGTCAGCTTGTCCTCCCAACACCGTCATCGATTGCATCCATCCCAAGGAACGTTTTCCGTTGTCCACAGCCGTCGATGCCAATGTGCGACGGATGCTCGATCGCTCAAATGTAGACGTTAAGCCGTGGGATGTGAATGAGGCTTTGGGGGAATTGCACCGTAAGGGCTACTACCCTCGTTCGTCACGAAATGCTGTGGCTTCTTCTGATGTCACGAAGGGCATCTCTCGGTGGCCCGAGATATTGCGTTGCTGCATCGAGGGTGGTGCTACGTTGGCGCTGTCTTCGTTTGGCGCGGCGTTGTTTTATTTGCAGCGAGGTCTTGTCGGTAAGTAGGAACCTGTGACGTAGATTGTGTTGATTATCCGTCAAACGAGGAGCTAACAATTTTTGCATTCGTCCGCCAGATGCCGAAATTCTAAGTTTGGGCATTTTTAAAGCTTATGCTCCGCCTAACACTTCTGAAACAGCAATTTGCAACACAGCAGACAGCAGCAATGCGTACAATGCCGGCAACCCCAGCAACTACTTCCAGGAAATGTTCGATAAGGATGCGCAAGGAGTTGCAGGGATTAATCTAGTCGGCCAAGAGCGGAAGCAACCTCCTGTGGATGACTCTGTCACTTACGCCGCCGAAGCCAGCATTGATCATATGGCACTCGATGGAACAACCTTGTCCAACTTGGAAATTCTACATAACATCACATCGGGTGCGTACCAAGGCAGCCTCCTCTCCAAAATTGATGCGACAGAGAGTCCACACGGATCACGTCTTCTTCGCGCGTGGCTCCTTCGGCCATTATTCCGTAAGGAGGACATTTGCCGTCGAGCCGACGTGGTAGAGGAACTAGCTGGAGGCTCTGCTGCGATGGCCATGTCCGGAGCACGCGCGCTGCTGAAAAAAACGGGTGACATTGAGCGGCTGTTGAGCCGTGTACATAGCATGGGCGGTGGGGGGGGAGTAGAAAATATCGAGCAAGATGGGGCAGCCGCCTACCATCCCGATGAGCGAGCTGTTCTCTATGAGACTGACAAACACACAAAGCGCAAGGTCGGTGATTTCTCTAAGTTGCTGAATGGACTTCGGGCAGCGGCCGACATCCCTGAGCTATTTCAAAACATCGACATCCGTTCCCCCATGCTTCAAAAGATTGTCAGAACTACCGATGAAGGCGGTTGTTTCCCCTCGGACATGAAAGACAAGCTAGATTGGTTCTTTGATAATTTTGACCTAGAGCGGGCTGCAAGAGGTGACTTCGAGCCATGCCGTGGCATGGATGACGATTATGATGCGGCGTGTGATGCAATTGAAGATGTCAAACGGGATCTCGAGGCTTACAAGGAAGAAATGTGTTCATCAGTTTTGCAGCCAAAGAGTGCTGCACGCTCCTCATGGAAATATATTAATACCAAGGAAGACGCGAAAGACAAATATTTGATCGAACTTCCTGCGACGTTGAATGTTCCAAACGATTTTTATGTCAAGGCCAAACGAGGAAACGGGCCTAAACAGGTGAACAAGTATCAAACTCCTGTTGTGGAACAACTTGTGCAGGTTCTTGAACGTGCGATTAATGTAAAGAATGCTGGCAAAGCAGCAGGGATGAAGCGCGTATTTGCTAAGTTTGCTTCAATGAGAAGTGTCTGGATGGCTGCTGTACAGGCTTCTGCCATGTTGGATGCTCTTGGTTCGTTGGCGCATATTGCAATCCAACCCGGATACTCTCGACCGTTGATTGTGGATTGCTCTCCTCCGGCAAAGCCTGGAATAGAAATCATTCAGGGTAGGCATCCATGCGTTGATACAACACACAGTGGAGCAGACTTCATCCCCAATGATTTGGTCCTTGGCAGCAGGTTGGAGTCAGATGACACAGGCAGTGAGCCAAGCGTTTTGCTTTTAAGTGGTCCGAATATGGGAGGCAAGAGTACCCTCCTTCGTCAAACGTGCCTCATCGCCATTTTGGCACAGATCGGATCCTTCGTCCCAGCGGAAAGATGCACCCTAACTCCAGTAGATCGCATTTTTACCCGCCTTGGTGCTTCGGATAGGATCCTATGCGGCCAGTCAACGTTTTTTGTCGAGCTTGCCGAGACAGCCGCCGCTGTTCGTGGCGCAACGAGGCGCTCGTTGGTAATAATGGACGAGCTTGGCAGAGGAACGTCGACTTTTGATGGAACTGCCATTGCCAGTGCCACCGTGAAGCATCTCGTTGAGAGGAACAAATGTTTGACTTTGTTTGCGACTCATGTGAGTTCTTTGTTTTGCGTGTATGCAGGTGTGACTAATGCTCTCCCAAAGACGCTAAGCCCAGTTTCATTCTTCCACAGTATCATTCATTGCTTGAGGATTGGAAGAATGAAGAGTCTATTAAGCTTGGACACATGGAATGTATTGTCGAAGACGACAATGAGGAGGCCCCGGAGAGAAAGCATAACATTACCTTCTTGTACACTTTGGGCGATGGCCCATGCCCCAAAAGTTTTGGAGTGAATGTAGCAAGGCTTGCGGGTCTTCCCGATGATGTTCTTCAGAAAGCCAAGGCAGTGAGTTCTCTCTTCGAAGCGGAAATAAATGGACAGACTGGCCAACATAACATTATCCCGTCTACAGTAGGAGCGTTGGTGGATGAAATTAAAGGCCTTTTATCGGAAAATGGTGTTGAAAATTGTGATAGATGGACGAAGCTTTGGCGAAGTCTCCAGTAATATATTATTATTTACCAGGGTGTTGCGCAAACAGATGTAGTGAACTCTGAAACATAATACGAAATCACTCATACAAAGGAAATACCTCTAGCAAGTAGTGTTCAATCCGTTTTCCGAGTGAATTCATAAGTAATGCCGTTTACCGAGCATCGTTACTACGTAATGGTTAAGGTTGGAATCGTGATCTCTCAAAACACAGAAGTCTAACTAAAAAGTGAAAAGAGATCATCAATCAAAGACTCAGGGGTTTCATGTTGGCTGCGTGCTTCACCCACAGGATAGACCTGCGTTTTTTGCAATGTGTGCTCGTAACCTCTTGGGAGAGGCTCCTCCTCCCTTGGCACCCTTGGCGGCTCAATGGATGGGTTCACTGGTGGTGGTGGCGAAATCTCCTCAGGACACGTATCAAAACTGGGACGGCGCTCAATTGTGTTTGGTTGGATTTTCACGCTGCATGAAATAGCAGCCGCAGATAAATCGATTGAAGCGGATGCTGACTCCGTGAGATGGCTGGTGTCGCATGAGTCTGAGTCGATGCCATGGACGAGATTGTTCATTGGTCGAGGCTCGCGGATAGAACTGACGCCAGTGGTGCGCGAAAGACTAGATGAAAACCAATCAGTCTCTGAAGAAACCACAGACGATGACATACTCCTGACCTGTTCTTCTAAAATGGACAGCTTGTCATTTTGCATTCGGAAGAAATCATTGTTTGCATATTGAGCTTTCCTCCATAAGTCACTTGCAGTCTTCTCAGCGGTGCAAAGCTCGACACGCGACGCCTTTGCTGATGTCTTGGTGGTGTTCGTAGCAACGCCCTCACCAAGAGATGTGAAGTCACCTCTCTGTTCTTTAAGAACCATTTCTGCTGCTCTCTCAACAATGCGTTGAATCTGGCTGCGGAATTTACTATCATCATCTTCATCGACTCCAAAGTTGGGAGTGATTCTTGCAACGGTGGTTACTTTGGATTCAAGTTGTGGTTTTCGTGATCCATCAACCTTGGAGATAAAGTCCAAGTATCCCGTCTTTGTCGAATTCTCGCGTGCTTTAGGCATCGTCGCATCCCTGAGCCGGAGACTTGGAAACAGACCTCCCTTCGGGGTGAAAGTGCCGTTCTGGAGATTTTCCTTGTTCTCACCAGATCGGGCAAGGCGAGAGAGCCTTGGAACGGGCGGCTTGCGTTGTCGAACGATGGTCTCTGTAACCGTTTGTCTGGCTTCCTTGTCATTACTCGTTTTTGATCCCTTCATATCATGCCTCTTCGCTGCCGATGATCGCAAATACGACACGAATTCATTCTTATTTCTTGCCCTTGCAAGCTGTTCGTCGTCGGACAACTTGTGGAATGAAATGTGCTTGCAGTAAGAATCCCAGTTCTTGGAACTGTTGTAGGGCAGGATGCCCTCTCCAACAATGCTAAGCGATTGCTTGCTCGAGGTGTTACCGCTTGAACTGTTGGCACTTCGGGTTCTTCCACAGCTGTCGCTCTCTCTACTTTTAGAGTATTCAAATGAACGCGGATTTGATTTCTGTGAAAGCTTCTTTTTTTCAAATGAACGCTGGTTTGATTTCTGTGAAAGATTCTTCCTATTACGTTCGTTCACGTAGTCTCCGCGATACGGATACATCGGAGGCTTGGGTTTAGGAGGAAGTTGACTCCAGTTCGTCGTCTTAGATAGATCCTCCATTTTCCGACGAAATGACGTCGGGACGAGTCCTGTTTTTGTTTTAGGCATGCCGCCCATCTCGAATTTGGACGGCGTTGTCATCGGGAGAGCTTTGCGCGCACTTCGTCCTTGGGGTGGGAACAGAAGTGCAAAAAAAGGTTTAAATTTGAAAATCAACTTCTTTCCCCTTCCTTCTGACGACGCACGGTTAACTGTGTTGCTGCGTTACCTCTGATGATTCATCTGCTCTCTCCGGGCAGAGCAAAGTCACGACCGCTACATAACTAAAATGGACGAGCTTACCCCTCAGCCATAAAAGAAATAAGACACAGAGCTCAAGAAGGACGACGAAGCTGGATAGCGGCGAGCGAGAAGATGTTTGTTGGAGGGAGGATTGACATCAAATTTGCGGACGACGATCCGATGCAACCTTTTCTCGGGCACACATAAGTACGCCGGGCAAAAATTGAACAAAGGCTCATGTTTAGTTTATTCGACGAAAAATATGCCTAAGCCGTGGCACCCTGACAAGACGAGCTACGCAGATGTCGGGATGTCGGGATATCAAAGACACGTCAGCCACGCGAATGCGAGGGGGGACATACGCGAAAAGGCACAGACACGAAACTCACCCAGAACCCGCCGTGCAACCGAAGCAGTGATTGTCAGTCCTGACGGAATATTCGTCGAGATCCGCAAGCGAGTCGATATCAAAGACGCTAAGTTTTCTTCTTCGCACCCTCGTCCTTTCACCCCCCTCCTCCACGCCGTCAGCCCCCTCGCCCTCGCTCGGTCCTTCGCCCACGATCCCCATCCCCAACTGCTGATTGAAGTCGCAGTCGTACAAGGTGCCATCCCATCCCACGCTCACGGTGTTCAGGCACATGAGTCCCCCGACGGTCCTGTGATTGTAATTGTTTACGAGCAATTCCATGTACTCTTTCATCTTTTTTCCCCTTGTCAAGTAGTCGGCAAATCGCTTGATGGGCATGTTCGTGATGGTAAGGAGGTTATTGAATCGTATACCGAATTTCTCCATTAGCTCCCTCTTGTAATCGACCTCCAAGCTCGACTGGGACGGCGGCAAAAAGGGTCCACTAGGGTTGTAAACCAGGTCCAGCCTCAGATCGGGTCGGTCGGCCGACCCGTACCCCGCATCGTTCAGCCGCGACAACGCCTCGATGGAACGTTGGAACACGCCCCGCCCTCGCTGGGCGTCGACGTTATCCTCCCCGTAACAGGGCAGGGACGCCACGACTGTCACGCGATTGTCCCTAAGGAAGTCGATCAGGTCCGTCTGGCCCGGCTCGAGCAGCGCGGTGAGGTTGCACCTGTCGATGATCGTAAGTTCCCTCCCCGATTCGTTCGACCACGCGCGAGCCATCGACACCAGGAGTCGGAATTGGCCGTTCAGCTCCGGCGCTCCCCCCGTGAGGTCGAGGGTGTCGACCGATTCTGGAGAATTCCTCAGCAACGCAAGGCAACGGGCGGCGACGTCCGAGGACATGGCCTCCGAGGTCCGGAGGGGGGACGACTCCACATGACAGTGGTTGCAAGCCTGATTACAGTAAAGTCCGATGTTGAGCTGCAGCACGCTCGGCGACGATCGGCGGAGCCTCCCGTCTCGCACGGGGCCGTCGTCCTCGTCGTCGTCGTCGTCGTGGCCGGAGACGAATCCCATGAAGTCGGGCACCCCCAGCTCGACGAGGGCGCGTCGCCTCCGCGCCCTCTCCTCCCTCGTCATGCCCTCGGAACCGATTCGGGCGATGCGGTCGTCGAGCTCGATGCGATCGAAGTCCGCTCCCATCGCCTCGAGGGTGTCGGCCACGAGCGACGTGGAGAACCGGTCATCGGTGGCGGACCACAACGCGGACGATCGGGGGGGGGACGACGGGGCCGCCATCCTCCTCGGGGGGGACGACGACGACGCTCGGCGGGAGGGATGGGAGAATGCATCGGCGGCGCGGGGCGATCGAGACGCTAGTATCGCCGCGGCGATCGAGAACTTTCCCTTCATTGCGTCCAGGGCGGTCGGGACTTAACAGAGAGTGAGTTATTGATTTCTTGGCCTCTACAACACTACTTAAAGGTAAGTGTTTGAGAAGGAGCACCGACGCGACGACCCCGCACCCCATCCCATCCAACACTCTTGGGCTTTTCAGCGGGAAAAATAATAGGGAATAATATGACATCCAGTTTTCACTCTCGCCACCTACCTACTACCGCCTTAATAACAATTGAGACTGGCTGTACCGTAAGGGTTCATTAGGGGTTAAATAAGGGTTCATTAAGGGTTCGATAAGGGCTGAATTAGGGTTGAGTAAGGGCTAGCTAACGGCTAGGAATTCGATGTGCCCCTCGAAATCCTCCTCTACTCTTTTTCCGCAAAACTCAGCAGAAAACGGAATTGGTATTATCTANAAATCCTCCTCTCCTCTTTTTCCGCAAAACTCAACAGAAAACGGAATTGGTATTAGCTACGAGGCTTTCTGCGCTAGCCAATTCCCAGCCATTAGCGAACAGCTATTTAACCCTTAGCGAACCTTTATTTAATGCTTAACGATCTTTTAGCGAATTAGAGTCTCAATTGTTATGACGGGAATACACGCCCCGATCACGCGCGGATCGCGACGACGACGACGACCTCGTCGTCGTCGTCGGGGGAAGGGGAACGCCGTCGTCGTCGTCGTCGGACGTCATCGCTGCGGGGGGGAAGAGGACGCGGGACGCGACGATCGGTCGATCACGACGTCGTCGTCGTCCGGGTTGGACGTCGCGGACGACGACGAGGGCGGTCGGGGACGACGACGTCGTCGCGAGGAATAACGCGGACGACGACGCCGGTAGTCGGGGGGGGGACGTCGTCATCGACGACGACGCGCCGACGACGACGATGAGGGGATGGTGATGACGACGACTGAGGAGGCATGCGATCAGGCACGCGAGATGGAGTCGGCGAGCCGCGCGCGTTTCGCGAATGCGGGGGTGGTGGGACATTGTGTTGTTATTATTTTTGTGTGTGATTTTTTTCTCTTATTGGAATTATCCCCCGGGGCACCGCAGCCTGACAAGATTCGCCAGGCGTCAACGGTGCGAATAAGTATGGGGTGGTCATTAAATATGCTTGATGTTGATTTTCCCCGGTGATAGATATCTTCCTCCTGCGTCACTCAAGAAATGTTTTAGGCTCTCCACTCTCTACTACTCTACTACCGCCTATAACAATTGAGACTGGTCGTACCGTAGGGGTTCATTAGGGGTTAGATAAGGGTTCGTTAAGGGTTCGATAAG
>JALLAZ010000178.1:0-22293 GCA_036939755.1 Stephanodiscus triporus
AGATTCCGAACGATTTAGCTGTCGCATCCTAAAACATTAGCTGGTGCTTAAACCCAGTTCTATACGGTAGCTATTTTCACCAACTTTTGCTAGCTTTGCCCCTTCCACCCCACCATGTTGTTGCGACTTGTTAGCAAACCCGGGGTGCCAGAGCCGAGGCAGCGGCCGTCAGGCAGAGCTCAGAGTATGCATAGGCGTCGTTCTCCTTGACATAGTAGGCCCCGGGCTGCAGGCGTCCCAAGCTCGACTTGGCCATGTGGGTCACGAAACGACACCCCTTCTTCAAACAGAACCTGTCAGAGAGCTGTCCTTGGAGGCCTTGCACAATGGTACCCCCAAAAATCATGTCTCCGATTCTGTGTGGCCTATAGAGGTCCGGGCTGACTGGGTCTTGGTGGGCGGCAAGGCGTCTGCCATCCTGCTTGACCTGATCCCCCCCTCCCACCCCTGCAACCGAGGAGAGGAACCCTCCGCGAGCAATGTCGTAGCCTTTGCTGATGTTGATGTCGTCCTTGTCGACCGACCTCCCCCTGCTAGTGGGGCATTTGGAGAAGGCCCCAAGGCCAAACACGCTGGAGGTCTGGATTGTTGTCCCCCCTTCCCCGGTCTCACCCAGCTGGCGGCTGTAGGTCTTGCCTCTCTCCCCGGAGGTGAGGGGGGTGTCAACCCTAGTCTCGATGCCATTTAGGATTTGGAAAGAGCCTCCTACAGAGCCATGAACCGAGGGCAAGATGGTGCGCTCCCCCAAGCTACCCTCCTCCCTCGCAATGCCCAAGAAACCCAACCCTCCCGGCAAATACTGGGAAAGCTGGCCGCAAAGGGATGCGCTGCTTGGAACAATGTCCCTCCGGAAAGCCAATATCTGCTGGAATTGGACCACTCCTCCATGTACAACGAGTCTTACAAGAAGCAGGCCAACAGGGTCTTGGCACTGAAGGCGTCTCGGCGCACGGGTCGAAGGGTGGGTGCAAGAGGTCAGCGTTGGGACCAATCTCAATGCAACAGGTTTGCCGCCGCCTCAGCAAAGACACCTCGGTATGACTTCACTGACTACGCCGAGAGCTGTCGACCAGAACATGCTCACACCCCACTCCCATCTCAGTCGGTGATGCCTCAAACAAACATTTGAACAAACCCGACTGAGGACTGAGGAACACGCCGCACAGCTGATACGTTAATATGCCAAAGTTGCATTCTCAACTTGTTCCCGGTGTGATACCTGATGAGACCACAACCATCTGCTGCCCCCGGTGGCCACGCTGTATGTTCACACATATGGCATTTAAAAAGACCATCATGTCTGCAGTGTAGCCAGGTAGAACTTTAAATTTTTACGTATTTATTTATTTATCTCAAGACAAAATTCCAAAACATTGACCAGTTCTTTGTGTCCTCATTCCAAAATAAGAGACCAAATGCAAGAGGAGACATGTTGCCATTTGTCGTTGAGGAGTACGCAGAAAACAGACTGGACTGGGACTATCGATCTCATTGACCTCATCACCACTACCACTATCTTTGCTGAAAGTGCCCCCCATCAATTCAGCACCACCCATCCTTGATTTCCTCTGTGCCTTCCTGTTTTGACGGAGATCATCAACAACTGACTGATCCACAATGGTACGAATTGTGCGAAGGCACTTGGTAGGTCTGTTTTTGAACAGGGGTTTTTCCTTGTCAAAGGGGAGGTCAGAATCTCCTTCCCTCTCTTTTTTGGTGTTGCGATTGCATTGTTGGTGTTTGCGGATTTTTTGGGGTCATGCTTTTGTGAGGGCCTTTGCCTTTGCCTTTGCCTTTGCCTTTGCCTTCGTCCCCTTGGAGGAGGGTGAGGAATGTTTCTTGGCAGTGCGCTGCAATTATGGACATTTTTTTGCTTCGTCATCACTGCTGTCATGCACCGCTAGATGGCGCTTGGATACTTTAGGCATTGTGAGCTGGCTATGCACTCTGAGAGGAGTGGTGTTTTGGGTGCGTAAAGAGATCAACTGGATGCAGAGCCCAAACTTTTCAGGGATAATAGAGGATGTCACAATCAGATCTATATCTCTATTGGAAGAACACAACTCTTGAACACAAGGGATATACGGGTATACGGGTGAGTTCTGTCATTTGATATTGCCGCATTGCCACATTTGTTCATCCTTCACACTCTTCACTTTACAAAAAGGTTGAATAGTGGTAACCCTTCGGCATCGTGACAGTTCCTTGTGCAATCTTTTTTTCACACAAAATGTAGCGATCTAAGCAAATGCATCAATCATGAGATACATACCGGTGCTTAAGTCTGCAGGAAGTCAGCAGGTAGTTGCTAGGAAGTCCTGGTCTCAATTGTTACCACTCATATTTGACACCAAACAAGTCCTAAATATATTATGTACCACAAGTTTTACAAATAATTATGTATCGTACTCCACCTGCCCCATTATTTCACAAGTCAGACCGTAACACAGTAATCTTGCGTGTCATTTTGCTCTTCTTTGCGACTAACTTTGTCAAGAAATGCGCACTCCACTCCCTTGTGTCTTCGTCATCAATCGCAACTATCAAATCACCTTTAAAGATTAATCCTTCAAGAGGCGATCCAACTTTGACGCCGTGTACAATTGGACCCTCGGAGCAGGTATCGACGATGATACCCAGTTTACCAGGAGGAGCAACTATGTCGAATGATTGCCGATTATTTATCAATTGTGGCTCTTCGCCCATGATCAAGTCCATTACTTTTTGTGATGCAGAGCTCGTATCAGAGTAACCGCTGGAGATTGATCCACTGGATTCTGAGAGTTCTGATTCAATTGGTCCTGGCTCTTCGCCCATGGTTATGAGCTCTCCGCCCATGATCCAGTCCATTACTTTTTGTGGTGCAGAGCCCAAACTTTTCAGGGATAATATGGATTCAGAACTAGCAAGACCATCGTCGAGGCTGTATTTGTATGTTATTTCTACCCCGGTTTCGTGTATGGGTGTCATTTCCGGAGAGGTCTGGGTTTTATCTGCACTGTAAACGTCGTGATGCTGTTCTCTGTTCAGCAGACTGTCAGTATACACATCATTTGTATCAGAGTAACCGCTGGAGTTTGGTCCACTGGACTCTGATTCAATGGGTCCTGAGTCACTGAATTCATCGTCAATGACATTTCTTTTTCCATTTCCCAACGCGTAGATGAATGTGGCGAACAGTGCCAAGATGACCAAGCTACAAATGGAAATTATAGTAATGGATAGGATCTCCATTAGCCCGCCGCTTTCAGAGCCTTCAGAGCCATCGGAACTCTCGACAATTTCACTAACATCACTGTCAATGGAATACACCGACATTGAGGTCAAGCTGTCAAAATCATCAATACCAGCCTCGCTTCCGTCCTCCTGCAATTGTTCCGTAAACTTTGATGAATTCATGGCAAAGGTTTCGATCACTTTGTCATCAAATGGAATGTCAGACGCTTCCGTTGCAGCATTGGAAGCTTTCGCACTCCCCTCGACAGTCAAATCAACAAGCAATGCTGTCTCTCCCTTGAGACCGCGTCCGGCTCGAAGCCTCCTTCCGGACAGCAACTGCTGATTGGTAACATTACAGGTGACGGTAAATATTGGTGGCTCGGCATAAACCATATATTCCTCCAAGAATGAAGAGCAAGACTGTTTGAATACATTGCTAGCCTGTGCGTCCATTACAGCGTTAATACCAACTAACTGAAGCTGGGTGATGGTTTCGGCGGAGATTACGCCCGGAAGGGGAGATTTTGATAGGGATCTTGTTGGGGAAATCGTGTCCGCTACTCCACTTTCACTCAGTCTGGTTGGCGTGGTAGTTGTCATAGGGTGGGGAGATTTGGTGGGATGGTGTCTTGTTGGCATGGAAGTGGGCATCAAACTATCGATCACTCCCATGGACATACTCATTTCGTTTTTGTTGATCGGCAATAATGTGGGTGATCGAGTGATGGGTTTGTCGGTGGAAGAATTAATTGACACGGATTCCACAACATTGGAGGGGAAATATGTCGGATAATACTTAGGCATGTCAACCAGCTCCTTCGTTGGGGACTCGCTTGGACTAAAAGAAGTTGGAGATTTGCTCAGAATGGTTGTGGTCAGCAACAACGTGGGTGAATGAGTGATGGGTTTGTTGGTGGAAGATTTGATCGACGCGGAATCGGCAACGTTGGAGGGGGAATACGTCGGATAATATGTTGGCGTGTCATTCAACTCTTTCGTCAGGGACTTGCTTGGCCTTGGAGAAGTGGGAGATTTGCTCGGCATGATGGTGGTCAGCAACAACGTTGGTCTCGGCGATGGTCGCACAGTGAACTTTACCATTGACATGCTTATTTCACTCTGTTCCATGGGCACGGACATCTCGATCATACTCATCAAAGTGCTCATTTCACTGATCATTATGGGCATGGACATTTCGATGGTTCCCATCGACATGCTCGTTTCGCTCATCTCCTTGGGCATCGACATCTCAATTGTTCCCATCAACATGCTCGTTTCGCTCTGCACCAAGGGCATCGACATCTCGATCGTCCCCATCGACATGCTCGTTTCGATCGGCTCCATGGGCATCAACATCTCGATCGCTCCCATCGACATGCTCGTTTCGATCGGCTCCATGAGCATCGACATCTCGATCGTTCCCATGGACATGCTCATTCCGCTCATCTCCTTGGGCATCGACATCTCAATTGTTCCCATGATCGACATGCTTGTTTCACCCGGCTCCATGAGCATTGACATCTCGATCGTTCCCATGGACATGCTAGTTTCGCTGGGCTCCATGGGCATTGACATCTCGATTGTTCCCATTGAAATGCTCGTATCGCTCGGCTCGATGGGCATTGACACCTCGATCGTTCCCATGATCGACATGCTTGTTTTGCTGGGCTCCATGGGCATTGACATCTCGATTGTTCCCATCAACATGCTAGTTTCGCTCGGCTCCATGGGCATTGACACATCGATCATTCCCATCGACATGCTTGTTTCACTCGGCTCCATGGGCATTGAAACCTCGATCCTTCCCATCGACATGCTCATTTCATTCAGGTCCATTGGCATTGACACTTCGGTTATGTTAGAGGTGGAATACGTCGGATAATACGTTGGTGTGTCACTCGGATCCTTTGTTGGGGACTCGCTTTGCCATGAAGAATTGGGTATTTTGCTCGGCATGCTGACGGTCGTTTCAGTTATCATGATGGGCATTGACATCTTGACAGCTCCCATCGACATGTTCGTATCGCTCGTCTCACTAGGCATCGACATCTCGACCGTTCCCATCGACATGCTCGTATCGCTCGGCTCCATGGGCGTTGACATCTCGATAGTTCCAATTGACATGCTTATCGACTCGATATTTGCATCGAGTTGCTCCTCCTCCTGTGGCATGTTTGTTTTCGGATTTTCATTTCGGTTCCCGCCTGGGTTCTCGGAAGGATTTTCTGTAGAAAGAGTAGTAGTATTGGACCATACAAAAGTGTTCTCGGTAGGATTTTGTGTAGAGAGAATAGGAGTATTGGACCATACAAATAAAGGCGAATCATTTGACTCCTTTACGTTTGCTGCAGCGATGTTGGGTTTCTTTGTCGATAGTCGACGGCGCATCGAAGACGTCTTCTCCGTGCGGTGGAGCGAGCGATCATTGGACTCCTCTGGTTTCAGTAAGTCTGTCGCCGCGGCTGTTGGTTGCTTGGTCAATATTCGACGGCGCACCGGAGGCATCCTCTCCGTGCCCTGGAGCGAGCGAAGATTGGACTCTGGTTTCAGTAAATCTGTCGCCGCGGCTGTTGTTTGCTTGGCAGGTATTTGGCGTTGCATCGGATGCATCATCGACGCGCGGTGAAGACCCGCGTGGTGCGCTTCTGGAGCCGCAGCGGCGGCAGCCGTAAGCGAATACCAGGCCCAAAGGAGTGAGACCATTGTTGGATTTCTATTTTCTATTATTCTTGTTGCAATTCTGTTTTGTTGCTCCTCAGCAAAGAGGCGCTTTGAGTTGCTTGCCAAGGCGGAGTGATTTTTGATATTTTTTTCGATGTTGTGCGGAATCCTCGCCAGAGGCCGTCAGTTGGGGGGGCACAGAGACCTCACACATGTTTTTATATATCATATTCCTATGTCAAAAACCATGCGCCGGCCCGCGCCAGCCGGCCCGTGGGAGTACTTAGTACGATAGTGTAACTTCGATAGAGGAGAGAGGGTTACAAAAAGAGAGTGAACAACCGCCGAAATCCCAAAAAAGCTTCCCGCAAGCATGATGTTGTTGTGATTCCCATTTTTTTGTCCCGGAATCAGAAAACCCCACGATATCGCTCCACGCACATCGCCGACCCATGACCTCCGCCACCCCCCTCACCCTCCTTCAAAGATCATCCCTCGATCAAAACGACAACTGTAATGACGCAGACCTCGCTCAACTAAAAGAGCGATTCGACAAGCTCCTTCCCAAGTATGGTTTTTTGTGGAGGAGCATGGCCAATGCGCGACTAAAAAAGGAGGCGGCGGCGAAGAGGGACAGCGCGGACGGCGTCGGTGACATTGCTACTTTCGATCGCCCAGGGTTTCAATCGTATGCGGAGAATAAGAGCGCGGTAGTAGCGGTGGCAGCGGCGGACAAAGAAAATGCGACGCCGTCGCGGTGGCAACAGCAACCAGAGGCGGTGGACAAGTGGATTGGTCATCAAGATAATGAAGGGAAGCAAGAATCTGCTTGTGAAGATGATGATAATCATCACTCCCAAGCGAAGAATGAGGGCGGTAGCGATGAGTCACCACCAACGAAAGCAACTATACTTGATGCCATCTATTATAAAAGGCCTGTTTCGCTACGTGTTGGACCCCGATCTTCCCCTGATCACGACGAGCTATGCGGAGATGGCTGCGACTGCGCCGATCCAATCATTGAAATCCTTGACGATGAGGATGAGGACGCCAGTGCGTTTGACGTGAATGTCGATGAAGAGTTGGCAGATACTACGGACGATGATGGCGGGGGGGGATGCGACGACTCGTTGACAACGTCAGGAGCAGACAAGACGAAAGCGGTGGAGGGTGTTCGTCTTAACGAGAGTTTACTATCGGATGATAATGCATCCATTGATAACGATAGTGACGATAGCATGAATTTTGTGGCTGTTAGTAAAACCCCAAAGAAGAAGGTGTTCGTCTTAGAGAGCGATGAAGAAGATGAGAGTGATGCTGCCAGTGACGCTTACGCTTCTCAAATTAACGATGATCACAATATGGAATTGGAAGATCATATGAGCCGGCAAGGAAATAACAATGATGATTCGACGCCCGATGCCAATTCAGGTAAGTTTGATGATGCTGATTTGTTGAGCGATGAGGATTCAAAACAACGAGAATATCATCGACTGCACAGCTTAAAATCGAAAGCCGACGACTCGGACATAATTGGTAGCGACGATAGTGATAGAGAGCATGAATGGATTGAACTCTCTTCTGATGAGGAAGAAGATACGCCGCCACAGCCAAAGAGGGTAAATAAAGTTGTCATTTTGAGCGACGATGAAGAGGAGAGTGAGAGCGATAATGACGTCGATGATGATCGTAGCGCGTTCACCATTTCTGATGACAGTGCTAGTAGTGAAGAGAGCGAAGATGTGAGCTTTGGTAAGACAACAAGAGAAGGGCCTACAAATAGAATTCCAAAAGGTGGACGAGCCCAACCCAAGACTACTTCCAGGGCGAAGCCCACCGAAAGGTTTACTACTCCGAACGAAAACAGCAAGCCAAAGAATAACAGTCGATCAACTTTGGCCTTTCGCAAGAATCGGGATACTCTCACCGCCCATACATTCTCCGAGTTCAACCAGCGAGCGTTCCAAGATGCGCTCTCGTCGGTTGAGGTGACATGGTCAAAGAAACTTAATAAAACAGCCGGCATCACGAGGATGAGAGGAAAACTTGGAGACGACAACGCACACACACGAGTCGCAACTATTGAGCTTTCTACCAAGGTTATTGATGATGAGGAACGATTGCGGTCTACGTTGTTGCATGAGATGTGCCACGCGGCACAGTGGTTGGTCGACGGCGTTCATAAGCCTCCTCATGGGAGAAACTTTAAGAAATGGGCGGCAATATCTATGCGAAAGATCAGGGATGTGGAGGTGACGACGACTCATGACTATCAGATTGTTTACAAATACGCTTGGGTAAGTACGATATCACTTCCGCGGCACTAGTTTATTCACTCCGCTTTTGATACTGACATAAGAGCTTTCGTGATCGTTGTGTAAAATTGTTTATAGGCTTGCACCGCTTCGAACTGCAAGGCTGTCATCAAGCGTCACAGTCGCAGTGTAGACCCAACGAAGCACTGCTGTGGACGTTGCAAAGGCAAGCTAATCGAAATTGAAGTCCCCGGTAGCAAAGGCGATACTGCCCAAGGGGCAATCTACACTCCAAAGCTTGCACGTAAAACATCTGAGTTCGCCCTCTTTGTCAAGGAACAAACCACAGACGTGAGAAAACGGTTGGCAAGTGAAAGATCGTGTACTCCAAAAGAGATATCCCAAGCGCTTGTGATGAAGGAGTGTGGCAAACTGTGGCGGGGTAAAAAAACTATGCCTGATGATGTATCATCTGAGCCTGATGGTGTGGAGTCTTTGGCTGATAGACTTATCAAAAATTGTCGTGTCAGATGATGGGCTGAATGACGCACTGACACCGCTCAAAGCGGCAGGAACAATGACATTGACAAGATAAAACGGTGCGCATCAACAACGGAAACGAAGGCGGGGAGGTAATAATGATGACCAGATCGGAGATCAGCGGTTTACCCTCCGAGGTGTCGTCCCACGATCTGATGTCATTGAAGGTGGTTTTGAACCTTGCTGACATAGTACGCCCGGTCTCCAGTTGGTATTGCAGGTACACAGAAATCACGAAGGCGATCAATCAGCGATCCTCTGGTTGGCGGTGTTCTTGCATATAATGCATGTAATAATCATGTGCGCTTGTACGTTACTTTACCTTAAGAGGATCAAGACAACAGTTCGTTACAAATATCGATCGGCCAACACAAATTTTTTTACTTGGTAGATGGCTCAAGTGAGAATGTATTATTAGCCTGTCATCCTCTGCAATGTCACCCATTCTGCAATTCACACCAAGGGCATTGGTTGACCTTTATCCATAGATGGAAGGAGAGGTCATCTCTTTGTTGAGCAATCACAATTATCCTCTTCAAATATATCCCCTGGTCGTCCCCTTTTGATCAATCACCCCACAACGTGGAATTGAGCATTGGAAAGATTAGGGGTTGCTGCAAGCAAACAACAATGCTGTTCTGGTTGTTGTAGCTATCATCCCTCACAACACCCCCTTCATATACCAGTACCAGTACCAGCATGATGCCTGCATGGCATTATTTACACTACCTCAAGTCTTGCCATAAGGCTGGACTTCCAAATCCAGGCACCGATTTTCCCTCATCATTGAAAAAGTTCAGGGCTCTGGTGTCTGGATAATGGAAAGTGATCAATAAGTAGTGGCACAAAAAATGCTCCTTTGCAGATTGCACAATAGAGATTGCTGTCAGACAAAGCTAGTGGATAATAATTTGTTCTGCTCCCATTTTATCTGCCTTGACCATGGCTGGAGGTTTGTGCAGTCATCTCCAAACATGTGCAAGAATTTCCCTGTTATTTTTTGGTCTGCATTTTGAATATGAAAAATTGAATGCTCAACGCTCAGGCTATTGCTGTACCTCATCAGTGCTAGGGGTTGAATGCTCAACGCTCAGGCTATTGCTGTACCTCATCAGTGCTAGGGGGTCTGGCAGAAAAAAATTGATTTTTTCAAACACCCCCCCACACACACTTCTGAGTGTTTTAAACTGCTTTTTTCTATGTTCTAATATGATGTCCTGAAAGTTTTGTTGAAAAAAATGACCAGAACTTACCCATTGGGTGTGCCAAATATTGGAATGTTTCACGCTAACAAAATGGCCCGTTTAACATCCATACCTGTATAATCAGGAAAACATGCATATGGTCATTTTTTTAAGTGTTTCAGATTGCTTTTATATATGTTTATAACAAGGGTGCCAAGTTTGGGGACCATGTTCTGACACCAAGTGGGTCATCGGGGTTATTACAAGTGTGGCGGACACAACAGAACACCCAAGTTATCTAGTGTTTTTACATGCTTTTATTACATTTTTAACTTTCTAGCCAAATGCATATAGGGCATGAAAAGCATGGGAGCTATTATAATATATGTATGGAAGGTGCTTATAAAGTATTGGGGCATGTTTCCATGTCTAAGTGGGCCGTTGGTGCTAACACAGTCAGTATTGCTAGCACAAGCTAGCAAAAAAACACCCCCTGCTGTTAGTATGCATTACCATATTTAAACTACCAGCAGGTGAGACATAAAGATCAAGGAAATTGTTTCCATGCACTTGTGGAAGATTCCCCTAAAGTATTGGGGCATGGTTTCATCTTGAAGTGGGCTGTTGCGTTGCGGCTACAGAACGGCGGACACCATGGTCTGGGGGGTGCTGTAAAATTGGAGGGAACTAATTTTAAGGAAGGAATTCAGTATGATCTATGCGTGGGGGGGGAACAACTACTTATTTATCATCTACTTGAGGAGATGAAGGCAAATGACGTCCTTGCGCCTTCCTTGTGCCGCCTCTACCCACGGCGCTGGCCCTTGTCATCTGTCATCCGTTATTGTTGTCATCTGTCATCCGTCGTTGCCGCCACCGTCATCCTCCTCCCACTCTCTCCCATCCAGCCACTGTCTGATTGTTGTTTTTGTCATGATTGTCATTGTCTTCATCATCATATGTTGTTGCCACCATCATCCCATTGTTGTATATTTCTGTCATATCATTGTCGTCGTTGTCGTCCGTCGTACACGAGTGTCCATTGTCCGTTCGCCCATCGTCGTGTAACCCCCCATCTCCCACCTGCTCTGCCATGGCTCCCCTCAATGGCATGTGGCGCTGTCATTGCCACTGCTCCACCACATCATTTTTGTCGCTGCCGTCACCTCTCTTCTTCCTCCTCATGTTATAATAATTTGATTGTTGTGTTTTGGGGGGCGGCCTTGAACACCCCGTTGCTTGTTGTGGTGGGCACGGTGCACCTCGCGCTCGTCTCCCCCTCCCTCCCCTGCCATCTTCCCCATCACTTCTCACCTCCCCACTATCCATTGCGTCCTACTGGGTCATCATTGTCAGTTGATTGTTATGTTTTGAAGGGCGGGCGGAGCGAGCGCAATGATTTAATCATCATTGTCGTATTTGGTGTGGTCCGTGAGCATTTTTGTCACTCACAAACACCACTGGGGCAGCATTAATTCTTCCAAATTTTGGTGCTGACGCTATGGCATCACACTCCATGTGCATTATGCTGTAGCGTCGAGAAAATATACTGATTCCCTTGTTGAGGCAATGATGTTGTTTGATCAAGGGGGGGGGGGAGGGGGAAAACGGTCATGGACGAAATCGTTCCCCCCCATCAGTCCGTTGTTGGTGGCTTTTTTTGTGGGATCAAGAGAAGTTTTTTCTGCATTTCCGCCAGAACAAAAAACAAAAAAATATTTGGCAGGAGAGGTCCAACTGGACCCCCTATCAGTGCAAAAGTGAAAAAAAAATCTTGTCTGCAGCACACATAGGGGCATTGTAATGAAGTACCAAAATAATGTCATTCCATATGGTCTTGGAGCCTCAACCAATGCACAAGGGCTTCATTCCACACCCAGTAATGACCGGAATCAGCCAAGTGAGACAACTTCCCAAATCTGAATTGACATGAGTGGTGGTAACTGCATGATGACAGATCCATATCCTCATCCATTGCATGTCACCCTTGTCAATCACCTTGTATATGTAGTGTGGAGTGGATGTAGTGGGAACCATTCCATGTGGGTTTGCTTGGAGCCTCAGCCATTGCACAATATTATCATTTCAGCTGACATCCTCCCAAATTCAAATTGTGGCCAACAGGTGTTTTGGCAACAAATTGATGCAGATCCATATCCTCATCCATTGCATGTGACCATTGTCAATCACCTCTTGTGTATGTGTAAAGAAGATGCAGAAATCATTTCTTGTGGGTTCGGAGCCTCAACCAATGCACGATATTATCATTTGGTGCACATCAGTTGTCAAAGATTTCAGCTGACTTCCCAAATCAGGGCCAACAGGTGTGTTGGCAACAGATTGATGGCAGGTCCATATCCTCATCTATGACATGTGACCATTGTGAACAGCTTTACTGTTAAAGGCACAGATATGCGCCCAATTTTTGGGGGCTCCATTGACGATAAGAAATTTTTCGAATATCTCACAAAAGCCAAAAATGGATCTATAAAATTATGGGAGGTGTGCTCAAATACCTGCTTTTTTTGAAAACATCATTCCACGGCCAGAAGAGAAAAAAGATATATTCACCGACACACATTTTTGATGATTAAAAATTGTATTCACGTGACACACAAAATTCCCCCTCCTCTCTCCCTATTTTGACTGAAAATCCGTCCCTATGGTCATTTTATGGTGGCATTTGAGACGGTTTCTTTTCACAACGTTCCCGGGTAAGCTTCGTTTTTTCATTCTACAGCAGCATTTAATTAAAAAATGCCCATTAGTCAGCAGCACTATTTTTCTTGTGTTCACGAGCAGCACAAAATAAAAGTATACATTCGCCAGCAGCATTTAATCACAACTTTCAACTAAAAAACATTCATTAGCGAGTAGCACTATTTTTCATGTTTCCTCGACCAGCACAAAATAAAATTTATGTGTTCTTGAGCAACACCAAACAAAATTGTCATTCGTGAGCAGCATTTAATAAAATAAATTGGTTTTCCATGTTTTCTGTATTTTGTACTTTTATTTTGTGCTGCTCATGAACACAGGAAAAATAGTGCTGCTGACTAATGAGCATTTTTTAATTTAATGCTGCTGTAGAATGAAAAAAACCTAGCTTACCCGTGTCAAGAAACCATCTCAAATGCCACCATAAAATGACCATAGGGACGGATTTTGACCAATTTGTGCTGCTCGTGAATTGATTTTTTCGCCCCTATTAAATGTTGCTCTAGAATAGACAGGGATAAAAAATGCTGTCCTGGAACAAAAAAAAATCAAAATGCTGCTCCGGAACACAAGATTCACAGAAAATTGGATTAAGCACCGAATTCTCTTCAAAGTGCTGCTGCCAGATGACAAAAATGACCCAACTGGCCGTGGAATGACATTTTTGAAAAAAGCAGGTATTTGAAGAGTTTTTCATAAAATTAAATTGCTACAATTAGTATCAGTTATTAGATCTACAGTGTAATTTAATTGATCTGAAAAATGTTTATTTTAACTAGTAATTATTTTCATGTTTACTAGTAATTGTTTTAGACAAGCAATTAAATTTGTAAAATATGATCAAAAATTGACTTTTAACAGTAAAACTTATTAGTATGATTTACAACAATTTTTAATTATTTGATCTATTAGTTAAATTTGTCACTCTATGCGCTATTTCTGATTATTGTTGTCCTAGAAATTATGGGGAATTCTTTAGTAAAGCAAGTTAAGTTTGTTAACTAGTGGTTCTGCAAGACTGTGCAAGACGGGTGAGTGGGTTTTCTCGCGAGATCCCAGTCTCGTCTCGCAGGCCTGTTCTCTTGAGAAATTAGAGAAAAAGTACCTACTTATAAGTACGTACTAGTAGGTATGTATATATGTAGGACAAGTTGGTACTCTTATTTACTACTTACTCATAATTTACACTATCGTAGTACTTGTTGGAGGAATCTGCTCGGGCTAGTCCCAACTCTCGGATTTGTCCGTTGAGCACGCTAGTGTCGATCGAGCCCAAGCAGCCAAATCGGTTGGGAGTAACTCTATCAGTTAGTATTCTTACTGCTATTTGTTGCTCTCCAAATTTATAAGTGAAAATCAGTGGGGAAATTGTCTCTCCTCAAGATCCTAAAAAGATCCGCTTCAACTTCAAGAAGCGGAGTTCTAGCTAAGATATGGTCTGTCCATGGACATCCCAAACTATATAAACCCCAACACATGGGAGGGCGGTTAAGTAACGCGTCGAGTTGTTTGTTCAGTGGGCAGGGGACTTCACGATGCAGAAGGAACCTGCAACGTACAGCAGCATATCGTTGGACGATGTCTGCCAGTCGGCAATGTCAATTACTAACTACATGTATAACATTTAAAGATAATTGCAATAATGGACAATTCAAAACGACAGAACACAAAACAATTATGGAACATTTGAGGCTACGAGCAGACCGGTTTAGGAAACAAGGGAGGCTACAGGAAGACGAGATGGAAGCAATCATAAAGGACATGCAGGAGGAAGCGGTAGGGAAGGAGGGCGGGGACCAAGCAAGCGCTACCGCCAAGGCAGAGGAGCACAAGAGAGTGATGAAGGCGGTGGAGGAAGGCCTTCTACAGACTCACGGTACCACTCCTAACACCAAGCAGGCAGGGATCTTCCGGATACTGTGCAAGAACGTTAATGGTTCAATAATAGGATTAGCGGAAACCAAAAGGTTGCAAAGGCTTTGGATATTAAAGACGACCTCAACGTCGACTGCCTGTTATACTGCGAACATCGTCTAAACCTACGCCACAAGTCCAACGTCAACAACTTTAGGCAAATGTTCCAACGGGAAATTGCCTGCACAGCCATTGCCGCACACAACGTACATGAGTGGCAACAGGCAGGGCGAGTACAGGAGGGCGGGACAGGAGCGATTTGCTTCGGGGACGCAACAGGCTACATCCGAAAAGTGGGCAAGGATGAGGAGGGTTTAGGCCGCTGGAGCTGGATACTATTAGGGGGATCAGACGGACACATGACATGGCTGATCACGGCATACAATCCATGTAAAAGTGGAAAGGCAAACTCTGGCACATCGTACCAACAACAACACCGATTCTACATTATTAAAAAGAAGGACCTCACATGCCCCCGGACACTGTTCCAGCGACATCTTACCACCGCCATTGCGAAATGGAGGGAGGCCATTGAGAGGATTGTATTGTTCATGGACCATAATGAGCATGTCTATGACGGGATGCTGGGGAAAGCGCTCAGCAATAGGGAAGGATTGAACCTGCGGGAGGTAATCCTCAAGCAGACAGGAAGACCAATGGGGGCAACGTTCTTCCGGGGGTCACACCCTATAGATGGGTTGTGGGCTTCGGACGACCTCGACATTGGCATCGCATGTGTCATGTCATTCGGCTATGTGGTGGGTGACCACCGCGCCTTTGTCCTCAACATCCCGCTTGTGTCCTTGTTGATCGGTAAAAACCCCGTGTGGATAGTTCGTCCAGCTAGCCGACGCCTGAACAGCCGGCTACCAGGATGTGGTAAAGCCTATGTACAGAGTCTTGAGAAAACCATCATCCAGAATTGCCTTATCAAACGGCTTAATGACGCTCACACCGGGGGAGGCACCGCTGAGGAGAGAGCAGGAAAGGTCACTATCATTCATGATGAGGGGAAGGCATCCAACAGGGGCCGCATGATTGGATCGTTCTCCAAGTTGCTACGTGTGGGAAATGCATATCGAGGGGAGCTGCCGGGTCTGATGGTGATCCACCTCATCCTCAATGGGAACATAGCAGGTAGCGTGGAGGTGGTTTCTGACTGTTTAGGTGGATTGCGATGGGTTGCAGACCTGCCACCAATCAGAATCCCATCCTGATGCAGGCACTCCGACATTCTCAAAACATACTGGTCAACTGTCGTGCAATGTCCTCCACAATACACCACCGACACGTGAGGACGCACCAAGATGATGCACATCGTTCAAAAACCTCAGCAGAAAGGCGCAACTCAACTGCATCTGCGACCACACTGCGAAACAGCGCATAGCCACCAACGGGCCCAGAAGCGGCACGCCGGGGCGCATGTTCCCACTAGAGCCCTTCGGAATGTTCATTCAGGGCGAGAAACTAACATCAGACACCTGCGAATTGCTCCGATTCTGGGCTTACCGGCAGCTTGCCAGGGCATCATACTACCACTCCAAGGGCACGATTACGCACAAACAATTCGACGAGACCGATTGGTGGGCGCTCCAGACAAAACCCTCACGTCGCTGCCACGGCTATTCCAGCTATGGGCAGCCAAGCATATGAATGGAATCGCAGGAAGGATGTCATTTCTTGCGCATCAGGACGGCCAATGCAACCCTGCCCGAGCTGCGAGACATGTGTGGAGACATGCTGCCACATTGCATGGTGTTCTGAGGCTGGACGGACAGCGGCGTTTGCCCAATCATTGGAAGAGTTAGAGCTATGGTTCAGCACCAATACAACACACCCGGACATTCAGTCTATGCTCCTCCGGTACACCCAGGGGCGGGGCACGGTCACCTGCCTCGAATGCGCCATTTCCCTGGACTTACCCCCAGTTATGCAGAGTCTTGCGCGCTCACAGGATATCGTTGGCTGGGACCACTATATGATGGGAATGATATCCACACAGATGGCCGCTGTCCAGAGTGTATATCTCTTGCAGCACCAATCGGCACGTCCGGTGTCAAAATGGCTCTCGGGACTCATCACACAGCTCTTGCAAGTGACACATTGCCAATGGATTTATTGGTGTGTTCTTGTACACGACAGGTCTACGGGCACACTAGTGTCGGCGCACAAGGAGGAACTGTGGAAGGAGATAGAGCACCAGCTGGACCTAGGCGAAGAAGGGCCGGCGGAGGAAGACAAGTACTTATTGGAATGCAACTTCAATGAATTGGCCACAATGAATGGCGAACAACAGGAGTATTGGATCCTGGCCATTCAGGCGGCAAGGGAGGCGTGCCGCCTTTGCGCCATTTACGGGGCCCGTCACAGCACTACGGGCACGGCACCATGGAAGGATAAGGGCAATAAACTGTGTGCACTACGACAGATATATGCATATGCTTGGCTCCACCTAGTGTGGGCTGAACATTTCCCAGGGATACGACATCCTGGAAGGAGAGAGCTCTCTCTCCGTGGTTCCGACTGCAACGCTGTTTTGCAACACCGTGCTGACGGCATAAAGACTCCAATTGGTTAAACTGGTCTAGGTAGTAGTAATAATCTTCCTAAATTTCTAAGTTGTTCTGTTCTGTTCTGAATATGCTTATGCAGCACTACCATACTTCCACAAACTTGAGTAGGAAACTTGATGCCTCACTCAGATATCTTCAACTCCAGATCGGAACTTGCCACAACCCTTTCCTGTTGGACTACGCAGTATGGGGCCATCTCGCGCCCCTGTTGTGGGTAAAGATGTTATGGCGCACCCTTCATTATTTAGACATTCATCTTCATATGGCCTACCCCAGCTTTGCTCTGCCCAGGGAGAGGTACCAGGCATTGATGGAAAATTTTCACTCGCAGGGCCTCAGCCAGGAGACAATGCTTAGCCTCAATAGATGTCGAGTGTTCCTGGGATCCATCTACAACTTCTTTGTAGAACGAGTCAAGTAGCACGATTATTATCTAGTTAAAATTATTCGCGTAGAGCCAATACTGGAATCTACGTCGGAACTCAAGAAATCTTGAGCTCCAAAACCAACACATCATCATCAATAAATCGATCCGCTCATCCCGCCGTCAGGGGAAGGGGCACATCAACGTCGACGCTGAGATCCAAATCAATTTATACACAATTATTGAGAAGGGGGGCGATTGGCTTAAACCACTGATCCCAGGGAACTACGTCAAGATTGCCCTTCAACAAGCAATGTAGGATACATACTACGGCTACGGGGGAACACAAAAATTGCAGCATCCAACCCATCATTAACATCATCAATGATTACGGCGTCACGGAGCACCGGGCGCCTGCGAATGTCCTCCAAACCCCGCACACTCAAGCATCTCAAGCTCCGCACTCTCAAGCAATGCGCCTCCAAACTTTCGTGGCACTCGGTCCCACGTGGCAAGTGCATTCTCAGCGACCGGCAAACCTCCAAAGAGTACTTTCGCCGCCAGCTTGAATCCTTCCGTCGACACGTCTGTGATCACTACATTGGCACGTTCGGCCCTAGCCATAAAGTTCTGGCGAAAGGGAAATACACGCAACAGTTCTATGCCACGTCGCTTCGATCGCTTCTCGCCCTGGACACGATCCCGGACCAAATAAAAATTCTGCGCTGGCACCTCCCGCACAAGTGCGCCTACTGTCACGTTCATCCTCCTCCCTGCAACCTGTGGGCCTCCCTTTTCGTGCACATCTCGGCTGTTCCGCGTCGCCGCGGCCGTTCATCACACAACGAGGTAACCACAAGCACGGAGCTAGCCTTCTATCAACCCAGCGATTCCTCCGACTCCGGAGCGTCCGACGGACGATAGCGACTAGTTCCAACCCATCATTAAAATTCATCAACGATCGTCTCATGCCGGACGAAGGCGAAGGCATAAAAGAAACAATGGAGGAGGGGCAAGGAACTAGCCAGAGTAACAACACGCAGGGGAAGGACCGTACTCGCAAGAGCGAGGAGATTGCCATCACACCGGCACGAGAGCTTCGGAAGATAGGGACAGTCACTCCTGGAGACCACCCGATCAATGAAAGAGAGCAGCCGGCATCTAAAAAGACACGACAGGAACATAAACGAACGATGGAGCATTATTTTGGGGGGGGAGAAAGGGTCCAGCCGCCGTCCAAAGGGGGGACCCAGGTCCAATCAATTCTTCTTCGACGCATGGCAAAAACTCCAGGGCGCGAAACGGAGTCAGACAACGTGGCCGATTCCAGGCTTCCCCCTGAACAAGTCGATAAGGTTGGAGAAAGGGTTGAAACGGCGGCAAACACGGCGGTTGATCATGAAGGTTTCATGCCAGGAGTACGCCCTAAAGGGAAGGGACCCAAGAAGAAAGATACAACGGTAAACAAGGAGAAGACGATTGAAGAGCAGGTGAACAAGACAAAAGCACGGAAGTCAAGGATCGCATTCGGGCCGACAGAAGTAGCGGATGACAGCCCTCCCGCTTACAAAGAATGTGTGGTAGGTTTTGCGATCAGAGTTGACAAAGGTAACAACACAAAACTCGCTTTCGACAAGAAGCTGATGGAAGGACTTGAATTCATCCAGCAGTACGTAGATAAACGCGCTTGTTTCCTGCCTCATGACAAAGACAAGAAGCTGGCACCGATTCGAGCCAGGAACGACATGCCCAAGTACCAGGTCGTGATGAAAGGGTATTTTCAGATTCCAAACAATAATGCCTTTAGCAACGTTCAGCAGGAGAGCGGCAGAGTGGTTAAAGGTTCGGGCATTATGGGGTTTGAACTCGATCCGCAGCAATGTCTTGAGGAGGCTGCCGGAGACCTTCGTGCGATGGGATGCTCAATCTTCTTCAAAAAATGTCAGGAGGTAGACACGGTTTCTACTTTTGTCTTTCTCGGAGTACCCAACTCAATCTCTGAAGACACAGTTAAAAGCACGGTGGATGAGATCCTGAAGGAACTGGAGGAAGAACTGATTCAAACCGACAATGACTATAAGCTAACAGCCAGACAGAAAGAACGGTGGATACAGTATGCCATCACGAAGGAATACCCTGGAGGAATGCCTTGGGAGGATCAAGCGGAGAAAAAGAAAAAGGTACAGACATCAAACAACTCTCGTCTGGCTTACGTGTTTCATGTACATCGCCCAGACGAACAGCGTCTTGCAACCTTACTCGAACACGCCAAGTACAGAAATCTATGGCATGAACACTGGGGAGGCGTGGCTTTTACGGTTCAGCAGCCAGGATTCAACACGCCTGCTGGAGTAAAAGACAGATATATTGAAATGGTGCAGTCACACGGCGCGATGCAACTAAGCATGGGGGCGGCGACAATTCCAGGCATAGTAACGGCGACGAGGAAATTCACGCTTCGTCTGACTCCGGACGAGAATGGCCAACCACGACAGCCCACAGAGAAGTCTCTGATGGATATACTTCGAATGATGGAGATTACGGATAAGAAGGTATGGCTATGCGTAACTCGGGAGGCAAATGGAATTTTTACAGGCTACTTTTCCAGCGTGGTAGAGGAAATCAAAACCTATGTCGCCGCGTTCGTCAGATGTCCTGCAGCCCAGGTGTATTACTGGCTCAAACGCAGGGGGTGCATTGGTGACGATATCAATCGCCTCATCCGTAAGTGTTTCACGGTTGAGCAGCAACAGAAGGTGACTAAATCAAGGTACATTAAGGCGAAAGGGATTGCAGTGCTGAATGAAAATGAGGAGGACGACATCATCAACGCGGCGAATAAAACAGGACTATTCAACATGTCTCTTGGCCTATCTGACAAGGAACAACGTGAACGTATGGCCAAATCAGGGTACAACGAGTCGGCGATATCCTTCGGCGAGGCTAAGGTCGGCTCAATGGAGGCCTACAACTTCTCAGCTGGGGCGTCGATCACAACGGTGCACGCGGAAAAAGAAGGTAACGGGAACTCGGTGGCATCGGCCAGGACAATGGCCAAGTCGGTATTCAGCATCGCCACGAATATAACGTCAGGGTCAGAGGAAGACGGGTCCGACAGCGATGGTGGGTTGGAAGACAAATCAGGGGTGGAGATAGATGGAATGGAAATGGTCGAAGAGGAGGGACAGAGTCTCACGGATAAGATGAATCGCGCAACTGCTGCGCTCCAACTTGGGTCATCGGAGTCGGAACAAACGGGGAGTCACCAGGGATAAGACACCGATGATAGTGAGGACTCCAGTTACTCTGCTGAGAACGATTCCATTGATTCCGCATCCGAACACCACATCATTGACCCTGAGGACTATGACGAGGCCTCCGAGGTGTCCTCAGGAGAGTTTGACGCAGTCCACGCTAACAAGTTTCAGACACCGGTCAACTTCAGGCAGCAACTATGGAATGATGCGGGCCCCACAATCGATAGCATGTTGATTCAACTTACCATGATTAAAGACAAACTGGAGGATGACGAGGCAGGGATGCCATTTGAAGGGATGGGAGTAAGCAAGGAACTCTGCACATTCTTGGATGTAGAGGTAGGTAGCAGGATCAAAGACCAAATCTCCTTTATCGACGAAATGATGGTAGAGATGTTTCAAATGAATCCCAGAGGAGTTAGAAACTTCGACCCTCTCAGTACAGAAGAGGACGAAACATTGAACGCCAGTAAGACCCAGGGAACACCACCCGGAGCCCAAGAGGTAAGGCCCGCAGAAGAGGCCGCCACGCCTGACCAAGGAGCAGGAGCGCTCACTGGGCATGGCGAGCGGTGAATAACAGGGGACGTCCCTCCGACAGAGCTACGGCTGAAGGAGGGAGAACGTCATCTACCGGGGCAAACAGTTACACCAGTTCCTCCAGAAGAAGAGGAGCTGCAAAACGAGCAACAACCTATAGAGACAACAAAGCGTATACAGTGTCTTCAGAAACAAGGGGGGGAAAGCCACTAGGGCAACAAGATAACACAAGCTGTAGGAAGAAGATATCACAATTAAATTACATGGATATTAGAAAACTTATTGATAAACGGTCGGTACAACTGAAGAAAGGTCTCCTGACGGAGGCGGAGATTAAGAAGCTGGTAACAGAGTGGAGGGACGAACGTAGCGAGGAGGATCTCGCGCAAGCAACAATTGACAGGGAAGTCAAAACCATGGAGGAGAAGCTGAGTAAATACAATGTCTCACAACTTGGAGACATTCCCATAAAGCGTGAAGACGGATCATTTCGGATATTGGTTTGCCAAATGGGCGGCTGTTCCGGGAAGGAGGTCAGGGAATTCAAACTTGCGGCCACGGAGAGGCTCATCGACAAATACGAAGTCAACTTATCCGCATTCATGGAGCTTAACTATAACTGGGCGACTGTGGCCTCTTCGGCTAACCTTGCATCGTGGTTTTGCCATGAAGAACGGGAGGTTCGTTCCGCGACAGCACACAACATACACGAGACGACAACAAGGCATCAACCAGGAGGCACCGGCATGGCATGCAGATATGAATTTCTCCAATATGCACGGAAGCCCTCCAACGACTTCCGAGGACTAGGGAGATGGTGCTCATGGCCGTTTTACTGCAACCCCACTCACTCCACAAGGATTGTGGTGGCTTATCGAACGGGTAGCGGAAAGTCTAATGGGCTTCGCACTATATATCAACAACAGGTTCGGTACATGCAGCTTCACAACATCGCTGGTACCCCACAGCAACTGTTCGATAAGGACTTGTTGCATCAATGTAAACAATGGCGCAAAGCAGGCGAGAGGATCATTCTCTTGATGGACGTCAACGAACATGTTCTCACAG
>JALLAZ010000179.1:0-21616 GCA_036939755.1 Stephanodiscus triporus
TACTACTTTGGTAGAATAACGGGGTTAACCCGGTGGTTCTTAAACCCCGGCCTATACGGTAGCCATTGCTTATGCCCCGGCTTATAGATATTTAGCGCACCGCTGCGCCTAAAATGGGCTTAAGCTTTATAGCTGGCACAAGCGCTGGAATTAGTAATTCAGTACCATATTTTGTGGACTCCCATAATAGCTAGAGTAAGTTCAAAATGCTCGGAACGAGGCCGAGAAGTGTGTGTCGTCACCCTCAAACCACCATCATTAATCCATCATTATTTTGCCTTAGGATGGACAGCCTTCCATGCTGACCTTGGTCAAGGAGGAGGGGGGAGCAGGGAAAGGTGAGATGAGGTCGGCGACCACGGCGATGACTGGGACGACGCCACCGAGCGATTATGACAACAACGACGAGGCGATAAGCGTACAATCGACCCCAGTGATGTCCAATGTAATGTTCATGAGGACATGAAGCACCTCATGAACGTGCTGGAATGCACAGATAGAAGGGAAAAGACAGAGGTGTTGAAGCAAGTCGAGAGGCTACAAATAGGGGGTCAGGCCCAAAAATGTGATTTTTTCAAATGGTCCGAATTTCATATCTGAGTGTTCAAAAATGCTCTATTAGGTGCCAATATGATATCCTGAAAGTTTGGTAAAAACAATTGACCAGAACTCACCCGTTGGATATGTCAAAGTAACGTCGGGGACTTATGGCCGGAAAAGTTTTTGGATACTGCCGGTTTTTACAGTAGTATGACGTCCATGGTGACTCAATGATTGTGATGTATTCTTTTTATTTCTGACTGTTCTAGGCTACTCAAACAGGTGTGAATATGATATCCTGAAAGTTTTGTTTGAAAAAATTATGCCAGGATCCACCCTTCAGGTGCATCACTGGTTGAAATGTTGATGTTGTCCGCTAACAAAATGGCCCATTTTATATGCTATTTTGGGCCATCTCAGTGTAAGGCAAAGTTCATGTATATGCACATTTGAGTATTCAAAAATGTTTATTTGTAAATGTGAGATATGTATTTAAGTGTCAGAACTTAATTCTAATGCCCGGAAAGTCGCGCTGCCTCCCCCGAGCGCGGCGGAGACCATCCTCCTCCTTGTCTCAATGGAGCGGCTATCCCCGTCAGTGGGGGGGCGGTAAGCTTGGGCACAGTCACCTTTATCAGAGCAATTTTATCTCTTGCTACCTGCGTGGTTGACACAACAATCAAAAGTTTAAGTAGCCGACGAGCAAGATATCATTAAGTTATGTGTTGCTTCCAAAAAAAGTTCTTGCTAGTGGGGGGGGTAGTGCAATTGTAAATTTTCAAACTCCAATTTGTGGCACAGTGCTGCAGCGGAAGCAGAAAAAGTCATACATTCACATTGTGATGGTGTATACTTCTTTTAACTGCGCTTGCCCAGGCAATGCTTGTGGTCTCAAAGTGCAGTACAATGGCAACTATGCACAGAAGTGTGACCACCGGAAAGGAGAATCGCCTTGAATGTGACATTACTGGTAGAATGAAGGCAAAAACTGCAAAGCAATCTTGTCCGGGAGGTTCTTGCGGCCTCTTTGTGAGAATATACGGGAACTGTGCAAACGGGTGTCATTATCAGAAGGAAAATGCCCTCGATTGCGATGTAACAGGTAAAAAGAAGGTAGAAAATGTTTGCAAAGTTGGAAGCACCACCGCCTTCTTGGCTCCTTGTATCTGATCGCCAAAAAACAAATGCAGTCAAAGCAACAATTGTTGCTCTCAACAACGCAATTGCAAATGTGAGAGAAGTTGCGGGAGAGGGAATAAGACTCACTCATTCCGTGATGGAGCGGCAGGATACGGAGGGGTCGACAATGCACCAAATGTTGAGCTCACAAGGACGCCACTTACCACTACAGCAAGACCATCAGGAGTTAATCCGGAAAGAGTCAGAGAAAAAAGGGAAGACGTGGTACAATTGTAATTGTCGAAGGGCTCAACTATAGCGGTCAGTTCTGCTGAAGCACAAGCTCTATATTCTCAACGTTCAGCAATTATTATTAGTTATTGCGCTCACCAAAGAGAACTTGCCGAACACGTCGAGGCAAAGTTTCAAGAATATGTTTGCAACAAGAATAATCTACCGAATCCTGAATTTAATAAAATACTTTGGCGGAGGACCGGAAATGCCGGCGCAAATAGCTCCACCGGACCGCTTAAGTCTGTTTTGGCGTCATTATCCATCATCCGGACGATCAAGCCGATGAACAGTATCCCGACACAAATATCTGGTCGAGGACTCTACCAGTCAGGAATGCAATCTTCAAGGACAATCTCCGTCCAGAAGCGATTCACAGAGACCTTGTTGTCTCTGTTAGCGACTAATGGTGAAATTATTTTTTTTTATCGGAGGTGGTGGCATGACAGATCTCGGAGATCTGCCTAGCAACACCTCACTCTAAATCTTTACTATGTATCGAAGTTAGTAGAGATTACTACCATCTATGGGATGCCTTTTCGTTCGTTCGTTGGTTGGTTCACTCGTTCGTTCTTTCATTTGTTGGCTCGTTGGCTTGTTCGTTGGTTCGTTTGTTCATTTGTTCGTTCATTCGTGGGCTAATTGGAAAATAAACAAGGATAACTGCCAAATTTATTTTTAACGCACCTCTCAAGTAGATATCACTTTCAAATTACTTTACTCGTTGGGGCGTCCACAGATTCACCGTCACGACAATCTCCTTGTGAAAGGGTCACCTTATCTATTGTTGGCCCTTCGATTTCTATGTCAATATCTTCTTTTATTGTGGAGCCCTCGACGGCAGTAACCGGGGTTTCGTATTCCTTCGGAGCTCCCAAAGTCTGCTCAGAAGCATCATCCTGTGTCTTTGACGTGTTTGCCGCACCATCTATCATGGCCTCGTCATCCTGTGTTTTTGACGTGTCAGCCATATCTCCTATCGGGTCCTTCTCTGCATGGCCCTCGGGAGCATTCAACGTCTCTTCATATGCAACACCCTGTATTGGAGTGGAAAATTGTGCAGCCCTGCTGACGTCCAATTCCTGTTCGAGCACTTTCGTTGCAGTGAAGTTCCATGGCTCAACTCCCAAAAGACTATTTAACGTCTTGGCCATGTACTCAATCTCCTTGATCATTTGCAGCTTGCCATCATCTGTGGAGGGCATTGAGAAAGATTGCCCCGAGTTAGCAGCGGCTTTGAACAAAGATGGCACTTTGTGATCCAGATAGGCGAATATCCGGGAGAAGACATCCCGTAAAAGTTCTGTCGGCAGCATCAAAAGCAGTACTTGGTGCATCTTTTTTGTATTGGTCACAACGTTGTCCAAAAATGGACAGCATTCAACGGGGGCATTTGGGTCATTATCCGATGATGACGAAACCTCCCTGGCTCGTTCTTCAAAATCAGTATTTGCTATTCTGGGCGCGAGAGAATGCTCAACTATCCCGCCGATGATGCTCACAAGTTTGTTCAAAATCTTTTCACAGTGTTCATGGTAATCTGACTTGATTTTGTCCAATTCGAAAAGCAGTGCATGTTGTTTCGCGGGGAGCTGCGCCATAAGTGCTGCCCTTATATGGGGAAGAATTGCAAGTACGAGGGCGATGCATTGTGTGACAATCGCGAGGTGCTTGGCATTGATGCTCTTCAGTCTAGCTGCACTGTGGATTGCACCAGCGCCGAGAACAAGGTGCGTGGATCGAGTATTAAACAGGCGGAGTAACTCGGCGACTTTCCCAACAACATTTGTTGCCAATGTTTGAAAGTGTGCTGCACACGCTACGTCATCCATAACCATTTCGAGGAGCAAAAGGCATGACCATACTACCTTGTAACGAACGCCTTCTACTTCCGCGTCAGTCATTTTCTCACGGCCACTTACAGGAATAGGGCCTGGGCTGGCAACGCTTTCCGTACTCGTCTTTCTGGATGAGAAAGCTGCTCTCCCCGAACATAATCGTGTTAAAGCCGCTTGTCTTTCAGCAGAAACCTGGAAATAAAACAATATTACATTCGACAATCATCAGCATATTGTATGATTGTAGGATATCCAGCAAATGCAAACACAGATCTATTGCAATATGGAACAAACATTCTCACATTGCATTGAACCCATCGCTCACTATCCAATGCCGCTACCATGGCCGACATATTCGCCTCGTGCTTGCGCTCCACGAAGCTCTTCGCCTGCGCTAGCAGAGTGCTGCGTAGCCCGTACGCTTTCCTACCCGAGCACTTTTCCAGCTGGTGCGTAAAGGCGAGACTTGAATCCCACAACTGACGCATCCCGTCGAAGGAAACGAGCGAGTGAGCCTCCCGCCGAAGGCGTAATAATTCCGAGACGGACTTTTCAGACAGATCAGCGGCGGTGGCAAGCGCCACGGCAGTGGCGGAGAGAGTATGTTGTTGGGAAGACTTCTCGCCAGAAGCAGTGGCAGCATCAGCCGAAGACGCTCTTCCCGCATTGCCGCAGGGAGTCGCCAGGGAAGAGTTTTGTTCGTTGTTATCCAATATGAACCCCTCGTCTATGCAGAACTTATTCACGGCAAAAGCACCCCATAGCAATCCCAAGACTTGTTCAAACAGCATATTAATGCAGTCGAAGAATTGATCCATTGACATAAAAGCTACGCCTGCCATGGTTCCCTTGGCGGAGGGAGCGCTGCTACTGCTACCTGTTCCTTCGGCGACACCTCTACCACCAGAATTCTTGGCGGCATCGGCGACGCACTCCGTGACAATTGCCTTCACCGTGACGCTGATGAGTTCACACAGTTTCCCCTGATATACCGCGCCGGCGCTCGACAGCTGTCCGCATACGCGCAACGACTGGACGACGCCACGGATGTTCGCTCGTTCATCAGAGGTTAGCATTATTCGGGGTGTTGCTCGGTAATCGACGTTGCCAGCGTCAGCGCTTCCCCACGATAGGAATGTATCAACCAACTTGTTCGTGAGGTTCTGTACAACCAACTTTTCGTACTCGTTGAGTTGCTCCCCTACTTTGGAAAATGCCTTGAGTTTACCCAGAGAAAGATGATGACGTTGCTGCGGTTGCCGACGACGTGGAGATGAAGACGATAATGGTGGCGAGGTCTCGACCCCATCGCCTATCGCAGGAGTCTTTTCTTCGTCGTTGTTGTTATCGCTATCATCATCGAATCCCCCACCCGGAGCAGAATCGGCCAACAGCGACCGAGCCAATCGTATTGCCTCAACAGCCCCCAAATAATCCCCCGCTCCCATTAAACTCGCGATGCTCGCCTTGCAATTGGAAACGTCCTCGACAGCCTCCAGAACCGCCGATATCGTGCGCAGATCCCTGCGACTGTCGTCCATCACTGGTACGATCTCGACGTTAGACACGCATCGCTCTCGTATCGACTGCAGATCGTTGCGCAATTCCCGCACCTCGTCGACGCTCGACGTTACCAGTTGTTGCAATTCCGAGAAACGATTCGTCTCGCGGAAGAACCTTTCCGACTTCGATCGGACCTGATCGAGCAGCACGAGCTCCACGGCGTCGAGGTGCGACGTGAAAGTTTCCGGCTTGCGTAGCGTGATGACGTTCCCGTCGTCGCGTGATGGGACAGCTGTAGCATCGGCATCGGTCTTCGATGGCGTGGAGGATGCTTTGGCAGCGGAAATAGCGTCGGAGTACTCGGCCGCCTTCGATGACAATGGGAACGTCGACGCCACGCCACCCTTTCGCGACGGGACCCTCGGCACGACGTTCGCATTCTGCGCATCCAACGCCGCCACCCGCTCGGCCTCCCTCACCTTGCGGTCGGCCAGGGCGTGCAGCTCCGCCTCCTTCTCGCGTATTTGCGCCACCTCCGCATCGCCGATGACCAGCAGATTCTCGAAGCACGCGGGATCGGTCAGATCAAAGTAGGGAGAGAAGAATATTTCCGGGACGGACTGCGTGACGGCGGCCATCATCATGCTGCTACGGTCGCTGTCGACGTTGTCGTTGTTAATGTCATACGATGATGAAGGCGATTGCTCGTTCTCCGAAACGTACTCCCCCCCCCCCTCTTCGTGCCTCGCCACCCCTCCTGCCCTTCTAGTTGCTCCTCCCCCCCCGTCCGTCCTCTCCTCCTTCTCTTTCGTCGTCCTCGTCGTCTCCTCGGCCCTCGACCTGCCGCGCGCTCTCATGGCAGCAAATCCCCCCCCCCGATCCTCGAACCTCATGCTGTACGCGCCGCAGCCCTGTAGGTGATGCTGCACCGACGCCAAGTCCAACGTCGTCAGCTCGCGCGGCAACGCCTCCGGCTCCAGCTGCGTCGACGGCACGTCCTCTGGTCCGAATTCTGGCTCATATTCGAGCAGCATCATCATGGACGAGTCCGACAGTCGTCCCCCCCCCTCGTTTATGCCGCCGCCGCCGCCGTAATCGTGCCCGACGTCGAAGTCGTCCTCGCCGCGCGAGGAGGCGCCCCCGCCGACAACCCCCCCGAGTATCATCGACATGGGATTCGCGACGGCGCCGTCGATGCCGGGCACGGTCCCGAGGTACTTTCGCGAGTAGTGATCGAACCAGCCGGTGAACTCGTCCAGGCCGGAGGCGACGGCGACGGAGGACGCGTTTACCTGTGATATCGCCCAGTCGGACATGGCCGCCATGGCGTCGTTGCTGCTTTGTTTTTCGTTCGTTCGTTCATTCGTTCGTTCGTTCGGTCGGTCGGGTCCGTCCGTCGCCATTCGGCAAAAGGTGACGAGCGACGAGAGAAGAAGAGAGGAGGGAGAAAGATGAGACGAGATGGACAAAAAACTAAGTCGGAGGTCATGACGTACGTCAAATATAAATAAAAAAGGTCACATCATGGACTCCACATAATATAGTATGGTAGATACGCCGACGGCGGTCGATAGCATAGCTCCCATCAATGAGAACTCACCCGCCGTGCACGGCCGATGCCCCCCCCACTACGTCTCCGCTCCCGACGTGATCCAGCGATATCGGCGTGCCGTGCCTGCTCGACAGTAGCATCCCGCCGTGACGGCTCGAACGTCGTCCGTGCGAGGAGCCACCGAATCCGCCGCCGTCGCTGTTGCCGGTTGGATATTGATGCTGGTCATAGTACCCGGAGGAGGAGGTGGGATTCGTCACCACCCCGAGCAGATTGAACCAGTCCATCTTGTTGTAGTTGCATGACGACGACGACGACGACGACGAGGAGGAGGAGGAGGAGGAGGAGGACGATGATGCCGATGACGACGAAGGCTTCGTTGACGGCGACGCAGAAGGATGATTGCCATTGCCATTGCCATCGCCGCCTCCGACTATGCCAGCTCCGCGCCTCCTCTCCTCCGCCCTCCGCTTCGCCGCGGCGACGAGAGCGTCCTGTCCTCCTCCCCTCCTGCCGCCGACGCCGACGCCGACGCCGCCGCCGACGCCGACGCCATTAGAAGAAGACGACGACGGAGGCTTCTTCGCGGCTCGAGCGTCGTCTTCCGCGACAACTGCGCCATGATCATGATCGCTGGCGCCATAGTCATCACCGTAGTCGTGGTCGTCGTGGTCGTCGTGGTCGTCGTCGTCACGGCCGCCAGCTGCCGTGGCGGCGGCGGCGGAGCGGGACACGGATCGCAGCACCGACGCCGCCTCCGCCAGCGCCGCGGCTCGTCTCGATGCGGCGTCCATCGTCGTCGTCGTCGTCGTCGTCGTCGTCATCCCTGCAGCCTTATCGTTGTTGCCCTCTCTGTGGCCTGGCCTGGATGCATGGGCGGGCGCAGATGCGGTTTGTGCGCTCGGCAGAGTTAGGTATCGTAGGTACCATCTTCGCGGGGGAATAGGGGGCTGCCCCCCCCCCCCGCCCCCCATATCCAGAGAAAAACACAAAGAAAAGAGAAAAGTGAAAAGAGAGACACGGGATGAGATACGACATCATATTATCTGGTGCGTGCATGAGCTTTTAAGATCGTATCGTACTTTACGATACACTCTACCTACACGAAAATGAATGTGACCGTGAATGTGATTGAGCACATCCCATTATTATTTGACCACTCGCCCCGCATCAATGATGATGCCATCATCCCAGCGCCAGCGCCAGCGCGGCAATGACGGCCAGCAGGCCGCCGCCGCCGCCGGTTCCCAGGCCCCGCCGGGCGGCTACGACTCCATCCGCGCCCTCGACCTGGTCTCGTACAACAACGACAACGACAACGACAACGACTTGGGGGAGGAGGAGTACTCCGACGCCCTCTCCGGGGGATACGACGACGACGACGACGACGACGACGACGAGTACGATCTGGATTCCGAGGCGAGGGAATATTACAATTCCGGCGCGAGCGAGCTCGTCACCACCGTCAGGTCGGTCTTCGGTTTTCGGTCCCTGTTTCGTTGTTGTTGTTGTTGTTTTTTTTGGGGGGGGGGGGGGGGGGGCGGGGGACCATCGTGCTTAGTGTCTATTTTCACCTGACCAACGACGTACTTACGCCCTCGCCTCCTCCGTTAATGAACTGAACACGACGAACGAAAACAGGGGAGATGGCTACGGCGGCGGCGGCCACGCCCACGGCATTCAGGCGACGGGAGCGTCCTCCCTCCAGTCCCACAATTACGAGCCGGACGAGTCCGAGGTCTGGAGGGCGTACGTCGCGCAGCAGCACTTCTCGAACCGAGGACAGTGGTGGACGACTGGGAAGTTGCGCGCGATGAAGAGGTGGATGCTCACGCTCGTCGTGGGGGTGGTGCAGGCGATCATCGCCGTCATGTGTAACTTCGGCGTGATCTCCCTCACGGAGATGAAGTTCGATCACGTTTACGATCTGCTGGAGCAAAATCGACTCTCGGCCATGGGGAAGCATGCCGGGAGCGGAGCGGGCGGGGAGGACGACGGGGGGGACAGCTACGGCTTCTACACCGCATACGGCCAGCTCGACATGAACCAGGACGGCATACCCGACAGCGAGCAGCAGGTCTCTTCCCTCTCGTCCTCGGACTACGACACGTCGAGCAGGTACTGGTTCAACTTCGGGGATTCCCCCTTCGCGGCCCTCCTGTTCTACCAGACGATATTCGTACTCGCGGCCGCCGCGTTTGTGTGGATCGAGCCCGTCGCGGGGGGGTCCGGCGTCCCCGAGATCAAGTGCTTCATGAACGGTATCGACCTCCCTCGCATCGTCGAATTCAAGACGCTGGTGTGCCGCGTCGTGGGGGTCGTGTTCAGCGTCTCGTCGGGACTCCCAGTCGGGAAAGAAGGTCCGATGATACACTCCGGTAGCGTTGTGGCAGCAGTCATCAGCCAGGGACGGACCAAGTTCTGGGGCGTCGATACGAGCTTCGCGAAGTTCTCGGACTTCAGGAATGACCGGGAGAAGAGGGGTGAGTGTACGGCGGGTCGTTCGACGACGGGACGATCGGATCGGATCGCCTCGTATCGTCGAATCAACAGCAATCCCACCGCGCGCCATTGAACTTATCGCGTTCGCGTCGTGCTCATATCTCTATCCCCTCCCTAAATAAACTCGCAGACTTCGTCGCCTGCGGCGCCGCCGCCGGAATAGCCTCCGCCTTCGGCGCTCCCATCGGCGGTGTTCTGCTCTCGCTCGAGGAGGGCGCTTCTTACTGGTCCACCAACCTGACCTGGCGTGCTTTCTTCTGCGCGATGATCACCCTCGGCACCCTCTTCGTCATCGGTAACGAGGACAGCAAGTGGGGACAGGCCAATCTCCAGAAGCTCTTCTCCCTCGGGGAGTTCACGTCCATAGGGGACGGGAGCTCGAACTTCTCGGTCTGGGAGCTATTCGTTTTCATACTCATCGGCTGTTTGGGGGGGTTGATGGGTGCCTGCTTCAACGCCGGGTGCGAGAACATGATGCTGTGGAGGATGAAGAACGTTAATTACAGCAAGGCTCGGCGCGTAGTCGAGATCGTCCTAATCAGCTTCGTGTGCACGACGGTGTCGTATGTAATGCCCGTGCTCTGGGGGCGGTGCACGGAGCTCCCCACTGACATGCAGGATTGGACGAATCAGGAGAAGGAGCTCGTTTCCAACTTGGTCCCGTTCAATTGCGTCCCGGGCAAGGAGTACAATGAAGGTGAATTTGTACACTCGTTTTCTTCCGTTCTCATTCACAGGGTTGGTCACTGAACATTATTTTTTATTCATTCGTCCATTCCCCAATTTGTACTAGTGGCTTCTCTCTACCTGACCCCGGCAGACGTGGCCATTCGGCAGCTGTATCATTTCCGCGAGACGGGAGAGACGGACTCGTCGACCTTCTCCAGCGCCGCGCTGTTCTTGTTCTTTGTACCCTACATCACACTAGCGGCGGTGGTTTTCGGGACGGCCGTTCCGGCGGGATTGTTCGTCCCGTCCCTCCTGTCGGGGGCGGCGTTCGGCAGGCTCATCGGGCACCTGCTGCACAAGCTCGATCACACCTCTGGTACTTTCGCGGATTCTGGCACATATGCTTTGATCGGTAGAGTTCACCCTAATGTGTGTGTTTTTTTTCTGTCACGAAATTTTGTTCGTTCTAACAACCGTTCTCGTTCATTTTTTGTAAAGGATCGGCGGCCGTTCTCGGCGGGACGGCTCGCATGACCATCTCCCTCACGGTTCTCCTGTTGGAGGCAACGGGGAACATGCAATACGTATTGCCCCTGATGCTGACGGTTATGTCGGCGCGCTTCTCCGGCAATGTATTCAACGAGGGGATTTACGACATCGTCATCCACCTCAAGCACATCCCCTTCCTTGAGCCCGAGGTGCCCACCATCGCCGAACGTCACGAGATCGTCGCCGGTCAGGTCATGTCGACTGAGGTGAAATGTCTCCGCCCCGTGGAGAGGGTCGGCATCGTCTACGACTTGCTAAAGAGCGTTGGGCACGGCAATTTCCCAATTGTCGACACCGCCACCTCGGGCACTCTCTACGGAACCGCCAGTCGTGCGATGTTATGTACTCTACTCCAACGGAGGGCCTTTGGTCAGCCCCACGACGTCAACAATGGACATTACCACTCGAACGCGGATGGGAGCGCAGATTACGCTGAACTGCTTGGGCCGAAGCGTCTCTCTCCGTTGGTGCAGTGGGACACCATTGAAAGGGTCTATCCTCGCTACCCGACGATCGACGACGTGCTCCTGCGACCTGGGGATAGGAATTGCTGGTTAGATTTGAGGCCCTATGCGAATACTGCACCCTATACAATCAACGAGACTGCGTCGATCCAGGTATGTCCATTTTTGTCTTGGTTGGTGTATTTCTATGATTTCCCCACTACGACGACTCACAAACGAACTGCACCTTTTCCTGATTGTCGTATTTCGTGTCGTTAAGCGAACCTACCGCTTATTTCGCACCCTCGGTTTGCGTTTTCTCTGCGTTGTTAATCACAACAACCAGGTTGTTGGGATCATCTCCCGAGTGGATTTGCTTCCCGAGTCATTATCGGATTCAATCATGAGGGGCAGGAACGCGCACATGACACGTGGAGTCTCCCGTTAAATTAATGATTTTTCGCAGGAGCATCAAAAAAGAGTTAATGCTTTATGATTGAGCATTTGTTATAGTTCGGATAGAATTGCGAACCCAACGTTATGTCGCCGTTTGTGAATGACGATTGGATAGATTTTGTGTGTATGGTAAGGCTAACGTTGAAATAGAAATGTGGTATCACAATAATATGTATTGCGCTTTTTCCCTGAAACGGCGTCAATATTTTTTTTTAATTTTCAAACCAACGAGGGCGGAGTCGACCCTCCGCACACGCTCGTGTAGTACGCCGTGCGATCCTCCCCCGGCACTCCTACGTCCGTTTCCTGGTCCGACCACGCCATGGGGTAGTGGGTCGACGCGATCGATCTCGCGAACCTCGTCGCGTATACCTTCGTCGTTCCATCCATTCGTTCCGGGATGCAGAACCACCGAGACCTGGGATCCCTATCGAGATCGTCCGAGTTCGCGGTCTCCGTGTCGCTTTCCTTGATTCCGGGGGAGGGCTCGAGGAAGATCCATTCCCCCTCCCCCCCGTCGTCGGGGGAGGGAACGTACACCTCCACCCTAGATAATCCGAGTCGATCGATGCATGCATCAATTAATGCGATTGCATCATCGATCGCAGAGCGGAGAGATCGTGTCGGAGTGAGAAGCGGTCGAAATCGCAGAAAAACGAACGGCACGAGAAGGACGAAAGCGACGAATGGATGGTGCAAAAAGAAAAAGAAAAGAAAAGAAAAAAAAAAAAACCACGGCAACGGGGGTGCGAAGACACTATAGTGCTACTCTACGCGATTGCGCTCACTCACCAGCTGTGATTCCCCTCTTCCTCGTTCCCGTGCCACGCCGGCGTCCCAGCCATCCTCGCCGGTATTCCCACGGCCCGCAGCGCCGCGATCAGCAACACCGCGAGGCCGGTGCAGCTCGAGTGCCCGTACGCGACCACGGACATCGGGTCGTATATGCGCGGCGTCTCCCCCGCCCGGAATTCGATCGGCTGCGAGTATCCCCCCCTGTCCCCCTTCCCCAGGAGGGACCATAGGTGCGCGTTGATCAGCTTGACCGCCCCCCTCATGTCATCGACGTTCGACGCCCTCGTCTTCCTGGCGTCGTCCTGCGGCGATCGCTCGTACTTCCTGAGCGGATCGCGAAGCTTGTCGTATAGGAGGGGGCGGTGGTCCACCCTCGGCTCGTTGACGACGGCGTACGGCACGACGTACTCCATGTAGATCGGCCAGGGCACGACGTCGGTCCAGGGGTAGGTGTCCCTCGCGAGGAGGGAGTAGTGCATCGTCGAGTTCAAGATCCCGTCCGAGAGGCCGTCGACCTTGGAATTGGGGTGGGACGACGACGACGGTCCGACCGGGGGGACCGCGGGCGAAGAAACGATCGTCGCGATCCGCACGGCATCGTCGCCGCGCCCTCGTCCTTCGAGGCCCCCCCCCCCCGAGTTTGTCGCACGATCCTCCCCCGGCGGCTCGGGAATGGCCTCGTCGCCGTACCACGACGGAGAAGGACGACGGGGGGGAAATCCCAACGTTTGCGCGATGGGGACGTCGTAGGGCGGGATGTTGTCCAGGAGATAATCTAGGATCGCGGCCCGGGCCTCGTCCGTCGTCTCCTGGGACGACGCGCTTTCGCCGCTTTCGTCGATCCAGCGATAGCGCGATGCGGCGGCGGCGGAGTCCACGGATGAGCCGATAACGGAGGAGGAGGAGGAGGAGGAGAAGGAGAAGGAGGCGGCGAGGAAGCCGCCGGTGACGAAGCCGCCGAGGATGGCCATTATTATCTTTTCTCGACTTGTTATAAATTTTTTTGTGTCTGGCTAAAAAAAGATCATCGAAAAATTCTGAACTTTACACAACAACATCACAACATAACACGAGAAGCTGCATTTCCCGCCAAATCGCACCTACGAATTGCAATTGGGAAACAGAGTAGTTGGGACCTCGCCAATCGAAAAACGGCCGCCTTCTCGACTGTAAGTAGTAGAAGACGACGCTTTGCAAGCTGCCGCGTGCCACCGAACGCCGAGCGATAGAGCAGTCGCGGACATGAACAACTCGAAGAGGACCATCGTCCTCGACGGCGACGACGACGACGACGACATCGATGGCATGGACGTTGACGACGAGGAGGTGGAAATCGTGGACGATCTCGAGGCCGTAGCTAACGACCATCGGAAGCCCCCCTCGCTTGGTCGGGAACGGAAGACCGCCGTAGCGATCCCGAAGGGGATCTGCATCGCCCTGCTGGACAGCTCGGGCGACGAGGAGAACTGCGAGAATGAAAACGAATCGGTGAGGCGATCCGGACGCTGTTTGCCGTCTTAACATTGTCGCAAGTCGCGCCACGCTATTTACCTTTCTTTTCGATTGACCACTTTGGACTTCCGCCGGCAGTCTCATTTCCGTCGAAAGAGACAAAAAATGTCTCCGCCTACTGCTGAGAGGGCGGATAGGGCATTGGCCCAGCGTCTGCAGAGGGAGGAGGAGGAACGATTGGCCTCGGTCCGCGTGACGAACAAGAGAAAAGCCGGGACTGCTGCTAGCTTTGTAGCCAGGTCGGATGGGGTCAAAAAGCGAAACACAGAGCGATGCGAAACCTTGGCAGCGGATCGAATGCTGGCGCAACGATTGCAGGATGAGGAACGCTCGGCATCTATGCAATTCAATCTCACCACACGGGATACTGTCAAACCTGTAATAACACAACAACAACTGGAGGGGCGAAGCTTGCGACAGGAGCAGGATATGGAGTATGAAAAGGCTCTCTTGGCCGATCAAATCCGCGATATCGAGCGTAACGATGCGGAGGAGAGGGAACGAAGAAAAGAGGACGAGAAAGATGAGATGGAACAGTGGGACGTGGCAAAGAGAGCTAGTGCGATGGACAATTTCAGGACCGTTGCTGCTAGTGCCAAGGAGCCTCCCGCGAATGCAAAAGATGTCACGAGGCTGAGGTTCGCACTCCCCGATGGCAAGAAGGTAGATCGTCGTTTCCTCTCGGAGGATACCATACATACCGTTAGAGCATTCCTGCTTGTTCACTTCCACGACCGAAATGTTCACATTCGGAATGTTGGCCTGGTTTCCAATTACCCCAAGAGAGAGTTTGATGAAAAGAACGATGCACTGACTCTGGAGGAGGCCGGGTTGGCGCCCCAGTCAATGGTGATGGTTCGAGATTTGGACGCGTAAATAAGTTCCCAATATTGCTTCCCCGTCGACTTATCTTTCGTTCACCTACTGAGATCAATAAGCAGTGTGAAAAGATTACTAATGCAACACGAACACCTTAACGCCTCGATCCCGTTTTAGCATCTTCGTCTCCCGCGCCATCCGATGGAGGAAAGGACGACAGGGCGACCGGGGCCTCCCCCCTTCCTCCCCGACCTCATGTGCACCAGACTCAAACACGCGAAAATGCCGTTGCAATATGTTGCATTGGCGTTCCCTGCGATCCCACACTATCACGTCGTACGTCATGGTGGCAATTGACGGACGGAGAAGGTGACATGTGACCATCATAGAAACTAAATCCGCCCGGAGTGACAAGAATTGGCGAATGATAGAGCAAATAGTCAAATAAGACTAACACTTGTTGATAAAATAATAAAACCTCAATAGGTACTTATCGTATGTCATGTTATTACTTGCGACATAGGCACTCTTCACTTCATTCCCTTGTTTAAGTTTATTAGTGCTACAACAGAGTGAACCCTGTCAAGAGAGTCCTTCGTACCGAGCCCTTCCTCCATCGAAAAATTGTGTGCACATGATGTGCACCTTGCTGCGCGCGCGATAAGATATGAAATATGAAAAGGGGGGGGATCCGCTCCCCCGGATATGAATATGAGACAAAAGACGAGTTTGGGTTTGGACCAAATTTATTTGGTTCGACCCCTCCCCCGTCCTTCGGCGGTGATGCTCCCTCCGTCAAGTTACGCCACCGTCACCGCAAACGAGTCTCCACCAATTGTCTTCGTCGGGTGCGTTGATGAGGGGTAGTGACTGAAAAGCGGGTTCTGGACGTGCTTGAATGATTGGATTTCGATCATTTTCGACGAGATCCCGTGCGAAAATTCTTGCACCTGTTTCCTGATGTAGTTTAGGAAGGCTGTGCTGGACCATCGTCCGATAAGCATGATGGAGAAAATCGGGACGTCTGCGAGGTACATTGCCATCGCTGCCCCTGACCGAATTGAGTGGGTCCCGACTTCCCACCGTTCGATGCCGAGTTTTGATTCGCCGATTCCCATGACGCCGTCTCTGATGAGGTTAATGATCATGTCGGAGGTGACACTGATCAGTTTCTTCCTGTGAAGGACAAGAGAGACGGGAGAATTTTGGTTTGTTCCTTCGTAAGATAGAATTCGTCTGACGATGGAGGCCCAAATTTTCACGGGACAAAGGATTGGGTCAACCGTCTTCCATTGGGTGACCGTGTCTGATTTTCTGTCATTTTTCTGACGCTCGAAAGTGACCGAGACGCAGTCAGAAAGGTGCAATAAAGGCGAGGAATGTTCCAGGATTTTTCCGCTTTTGATGAAGGCAACGTTTCGGAGGCGAAGTTGCTTCGTTTGTCGTTGCTCAGCTTTAGGTACCTTGAGGTATTCGCACGATCGCATCGCCCAGAAGTGTGCTGCAGCGACGAGATCCCCCATCGCACGTTGGAGTTCCGATGATCTGTCGGCGAGGATGAGACGAATGACGCAGAGAGGGAGAGCTTTCTGTTCTACCTTTTTGGGGTCATCCTTTTTATACGACCTCAATTGTCGGCGTAAAAGTCGTGCAACGTTATTGTCGACGTCTTTTTTGGGGTCCTCGCGTCCATGCTCTCGGAAGGTCGCAGCCACAAAGTTGAGGGTATCTGCGACTGATTTTTGAGCCAGGGGATCATCATTTCGTCGAGAAAACCGTCCTTCACGGATAGCCACGGCGAAGGCGCCCATGATTTCGATTCGGTGTTGACGAGAGAATCCGTCGAGGAAAGGGTTGTCGCCGATACCGACGAGCTCGCACCATTTTGTGTAGCGATCCCACGCCCGAGCTTCGTTCTCGTGTGTTTTTCGACAAACTGCTGTTTCACGGGCAGACGCCGCAGCAAGGAGGTCAGCCACGAGGTTATCTCGTTGGGCAGGGGTACAATGACGAAGTCCTGTGGAAGCTGAGAAGGGCAGTGAGTATGAAGAATGTGAGTTAATTCTTCGTCCGAGCGGTCGTCGTCCCGGGAGAGGGCATCCGCAACCGGATTTTCGCTGCCTGAAAACCATTGACTGTATTCTCTGATTCCGTGTGACAGGTAGTGTGAGGCGTGAAGTCGTGCGACTTCAAGTCTGATCGTGGCTTGGATTGGGTCTTCACCGTCCTCAATGAAATTTGTTTTCCGCAGCCACCCTGCCGACGTGGTGCTGTCGGTCATTGAGAGGGCGCAGTCGCCGCGTCGTAAACGGCCGGCAAGCAGATCGACCCAAGGTGTGATGATTGCGGCTAAGTGTTCCAGCAGATTGTTGGAGGCTCGAAATTGGAGTTCCGGCTCCAGGTAAAAACGCCATGCAAATCCTTGATGGCTGAACCCCCCGAGACCTCGCGGACACGAGTCGGATCGGTAAACGTGCGTTGGACGTCGATATGCTATTGAGTTTAGGTCCACGCCGGCGTTGCAAATTTTTAGCACGTGAAGGAAAAAGGTGAGATCGTCACGGCAATTTTCATCGATCGCGATTGATCTGCGATTTTTTGCCCGTTTCATCAGGAAGCGGATGCGACTGAGGAAATGGTGGACGAAGGGAATGATCTGTGCCATGTGCACCCAACGCCCGACATTTGTTTCAAGTTCGCTGTGGTTTGTCCAGCCCCGCTCGAGCATTTCGCGTATTGCTTTGGAGTAAGCAATAAATTTGTTGTCGGTGAGAGCTATCGTCATGCGACGAAAATCGAGGATCCAGCCGAGCATGATTTTTATCTCGGTGAGTCCAGTTTCGGCGACCAATTTTGCCCTCGCGTCCATCTCATCTCGAGGGAGGGGTTCTGCCTTCGCGACTTTTCTGGAAACTGCCGTCAGACCGAGGAGTGGGGCACGTTCGAGACGGGTTGCGTTGTCGTCAAGGTCGATCGTGAGACCTAAAAAATCGTCGATATAAACGTCGACTGTTCCGCGTGGGTCGATGGGAATATCGACGATTAAATCTCGTCCGATGCCGAAAGGTACGTCATCCGGGAGCACTTCTTTGGGTGGCACGTGAGATTGAGCTTCCTTGGCGAAAAGGGTAAGTGGATCCCAATCATCATGTTGAAGAATTGCAATCATTAAATCGCAAATTGATTCTGAAAAGGATCCGAACACCGAGGGACAGGCCGCGCCGCCGAACGATAATCTGAGCATCATTAAAGCCAGGCGAAGTTCAGGCAGTTGGGTGCAGGTTTGCACGGCTGTGTCCGCATTCAGGTGGCATCGTCGAAATGCGGCTTTGATATCCAACTTGGTAGCCAGAATTTGTTTGCCGGGGTATTTTTTTTTTCGTGCAGCCACCGCCCAGTTGATGATTCGTCGAAGAGACGAGCCGAAATAGCAGGGCATAAGTTTGGATGTGTCCAAACGATCATTCACGGAAGTCCCGGACTGCCATGTCCAGCTTTGGTCATGGGTAAGTCGATTTTTGGGAATGATTTCACCGCGTTCATTGATCGTGTTCTGAAGTTGTATGTTCAATGGAGCTAGATGACAACAGGAACTTTTCTGATCTTATCGAGAGGAAGAGGTAAGGCGAAACCTCTCATGACATCCTCGTTCACCAGCGTGAGGAGGAGTTTGCTCTGATTGTCAGCACCTTTGTGATTGCCAAATTCCAGGGCTTCGTCGATGTCTTTTAACCGATCGGTTTCGTCCAGCGGCAAAAGGGGCCATTTTGAGCCGTCCGAAAGGGTGGACTTTATCCTCTGCCAATTGGGGTGAAGGCTGAAGATTGGTTCGAGAGTCGAAACCGATTTGAACTCTGAGCCGTATGAGAGCGGCGAGTCGTTTTGGGCGTGGAGTGCGCGGTGCAAGTCTCCTCCGAATTTTTGCATGAGTAAGATGTAATTCTTCTCTGCAGCTTCGACTGAAAGGTCGAACTCGAATAGAGGTTTCGAGGGGTTTGGGCATGGTAGTGCCATGATATTTTCCAGGAGCTGGATCAGGTTTTCGGGCCATATCCTTTGCGTACCACCGTCGTCGTCCCAATTGGAAAGTTCATTGTTGTCCCAAGAGATATAGCTGTCATCGTCATTGTCGTGAGGGCCAAAAGGTGCGTCCGATTTTCTCTTCCTTGAATCAACGGCTTCGGATGCTCTCTCCCGAGGGGAAAAGAAATGGTTGCATGTCATATACTCACCTAACACCATCGATCCGATCATGAGATTGCTTTTCGAGCTTCGCAGTGGAGAAACCGTCGGAGAATCGATGCGTTTTGGTAAGACTGGAATGTCTTTTGCTGATGAGACTGGTGTGTCTCTGAACTGGGGTGGAGGTTGGGTGATTCTGCAGTGAATTTGCAGTTGTTCTCGTATTCGCGAGGAATGCAAATCGGGAGGTTTTGGGATGGGCCGGACACCGCTAGGTTCCGGCCTGCCCAGTCGATTGCCGTTGGAGCGGCATGACTTGATCCATTCTTTCATCGTGGTCACTTTGTCGGCAGGGATTGTGACCGCTTTGATGTGGCTGTCCTTGTGCTTGCAGTTGTTGAAACAGTATTTCTGAAGAAGCCAGCTGGGACACATGACCGATTTGTCATTGAACTTTGGGTGTGAGTTGACGTTTTTATTTGCAAAATTCAATGCCCAAGTTTCAGTTGAGAGCATGCACAGGTCCGGGTGAGGCGCTTTGTTCTGAACCATTTTGTGTGCCTCGTCACCTTTCTTCTTTTTCTTCCCCTAGCCATCTTTCCCGTCATCGTTTCTGTCATTCTTCTTCGTGTTGTTGTTCAAGAGGAATCGTCGATGGGAGCTTTCATCTTGAAAGTTGGAGGGAGGATGATGTGGAAAGATCCAAAAAGGACTTGGGATATCAATTTTGCAACGTCGCTGCAGTTTCTCGTGATCCTGCATTGTTTGAGCCACATCTGAAAACGAGTGTTGATCGCAAGGAGGTTTCTTTTGCCTTGAAAACTGATCTTTGATGCTCGATCATCGTCTGCAGGGCACGAAGACATTGGGAGCCCACACTGAGCTTGCCAAAAAAGATGTCATTTGCAACGGTAAACATTTTCAGTTGCACCATCATATCGTGAACATTCGTTGGCGCTTTCACCTCTTGTTTGTTTGACGCCTTGATTTCATCGACTGTCATTCCTTTCCCTTGTGTGAGGACAAGTTGAAGAAGGAGGTGGCGATTCTTTTGTTCCTCCATGCAAATGGGTTCGACTTCCAAGAAGGAGAAAGGGCTATGGTTGCTCGGCGTGTCAGCACTCGCCCAAATGAAAATCCCAAGGTAAATGTTGGCAGTGTAACCGGAAGGGAAACTGCCGTCCAGCATATTGCGGTTTTGGAACTGGAGGTTTAGTTCCTCTTTGGCGAGGCCGACCGTTTTACTGTTGAGGATGCATTTGCAAGAGTCAATTGGTTCGGTTGGAACTGATTCATTATCCATTGCGGAGGCAAAAAGAATCATTTATCTTTGTGGATACTTCGCGTTCTTCCATGACTCTGAGTTGTTTCTCAAGGATGATGTTGTGCTGTTCTTGTCCATCGACCTGGTGATTCACAGTGGTGTTGAGCATTCCAAGTAGAGCTTGGTCAATGGCTGGTCCGATGGGTAGGAGTTGAACTGGTGGGAGGCCATTTGGGATGTTGAAGTGCACTCGAGAGAGGCAGGCATTGTGGCGTTTGTCGTAGTGGCACGTGAGGTCAGGGTCGTTTCCGTTCATCAACAGTCAGGACTTGGAAATGCAACCTGTCATCACTCCCCAAGCCCAGAGAATGAAATCTCCGGCGTGTTGAGCTGCGTTGGTGATGTACTCTGGGTCGTTCTCGTGTTCAGCATCAAATTCGAAGGCAGCTGCATTCACTGCGGGGATTAGCTTTGAGGCTTCATTTGTGTCAGCCGACATGATCGTGTTGACTAGCCACGGTGCCGGGAGAAAAGTTGTCGATCCTGGGTAGGTCACCGCTCCGTTATCTGCTGGGGCTGGGATGGCGCGTACTTCGTCGTCGTTTGAGCATTCTCTGAGTTTGTCAGTCATTGGAGTGATTAGGTTGCATGGGTTTAGGATGCTCTGTTTGTCGACAAGAAGGGCTGTTGCATGTGGTCCTGAACCTAGGAGGCACATTAGCTTTGAAGTTGGACAAAGAAGCATGCCTCCGACTACCTTGAAACTGTGCAAGGTGTGGATCATGTTGTTGGAGTCTGTCGCCAGAAGGACGTTGTCCGGATCAGAGATGAGATTTTGAAACCTTTCATTGTCATTCTTGTCGGGAGACCAGGCTTCAGTGTAAACCGAAGTGTTTTTGTTGCCGATCTCATTCTCGATGCAAGCGGCGAAGAAAGCTTTCCAAGTGGGGTGTGGCATCGTTCTCTAAAGCTAAGGATTACTTTTCTATTCTCTAGATGATGGATGGGCCGGTCGAAACAAGGTGAAACTGGTTCGGCTGAAAAACAATGAGCTCCTCCCGTCGGGTTTAAATTGCTGTGGAAATAATTTAAAACCGCAAGCTCCCTGTCTGCGCTCCTCCCGATCTGGACTCCAAAAAAACAACATTTTTGTCTACGTAACTTACTCGCTGCCCTGAATGCTGAGCCTGCTGCTGGCTGCTGGTGCTAGAGATGTATATATCGTAGTATGTACGTCTTGAGGGATTTTAAGGGGGGCTGGCCCCCTATTCCTCTTTTTCAGGAAAAAGAGAGAAAGAAAGAAAGAAGATATGTTTATCCCCAAATTGGATGCAGTAAAATTTCCATACGAGGATTCCCCAAATGGTAATTTTTTGGCCTACCTCCCCGTTTCCATATGGGGATCCCCATATGGTAACGGTGATCCCCATATGGTAGTAATTATTACCATTTGGGGATTTTTTTCAGGATCCCCAAATTGAAACGATCCCCGTATGGTAATGGGTTAGTGACTGTTCTGTCCCCGTATGGTAACGGGTACCCATTACCATATGAGGATCCCCATATGGTAACGGGGAGCTGT